>JANTPZ010006407.1:0-24642 GCA_025593235.1 Vachellia pachyceras | reverse complement strand
AAATGCTTTCTGCATTATGTTTTCTTCATGAAATACCGTCCTTATTTCGACATTCTTGTTCATTTTCTGTATAAATCCTGTGGGAATCTATAGCCTTGCCAGTGCTCTATTTTTTGGGCCTTAATAATTCTGTTCTCATACTCTTACTAGATAATCGACATTTTTTGTTCGAGGATTAATCCTAATTTTTGCCTTGATTTGTTTTTCGCCCCCTTCTTCCTTCCAAAGGATGAGAAGGACGTGGTATCTTTCAGGGAAATACTGGCCAACTTTCCTGATGATTGCAAAGCTGCTGCGACTACTAGCGACATCTCTCCTCATTTGTGTTTCATATGTCTATTGCATTTGGCAAATGAGAATGGGCTAAGCATTCAGAGCAGCCCTAATTTGGATGATCTCGGCATATGCCTTCCTCGTGTAGCTGCTGCTAGAAGTGGAATAGCTTAGGGACTTGTTCACGCATTTGAGTTCTAGAAGTAGCATTAGGTTAGCGATCTCTACTAATTGCTCCCTCGTATATTTCAAATTGAGACTTGTGGTGAAACAAAGTCCCATGAAGCATTGAGTCTAACAATAACAAGCCTTGTGAATTAGCAGAGTCAAGAGTTAGATGCATATTTGACACTTTGAATATGCATGAGATTATTTTGCATGCAAAAGAAAGAAAGATGCGTGAAATTTAATCTAACCATCACTGAATAGTTTGCCCGGAAAAAGGGCAAAAAAAAAAAAAAAAAAGACGCCAATGAGCAGAGGAAATATATGTTAACTACCTATGTGTTTTACTCCATTAAACGAATGTGATGTACTTGTACTTGTACTTCTTCTGGAGGATTTGTGGCTTTAAATTTTCTATGCCTCCATTTTTGTCTCGTCAATAATTCTCCCTTTTGAATCATTTAAAGTATCTGTCGCGTCTGTTGTTTAGATCACTCAATGCATGCGTTATTCATTGGACATTACATGGAGCATGCAATTTTGTTTTATTGGTTAAACTATACATTTAATATTTTAAATTTATATTAAATTTTAATTTATTTTCTTAAATTTAAAAGGCGTATTTTTAGTCTTGTAATCTTAATACTGTTTGTTTCAAATGATAGAAAAATGTTAATTCAACAAATTTAAAAAATCATTCTGCAATTAAATGTTTATAAAACATATTTAAAATTCAAAATATATAAATGATTATATTAAATAATTAATATTTAAGTAATTTTGACATTATTTAATTGCAATATTATGTTTAAATTTGCTGAGTTGGCCTTTTATGATAAGTGAAACTGATAGTATTGAGAATGAAGGATTAAAATGCATTTTTTATATTTAAGGGATTAAATTGAAATGTTATGTAAATTTAAAGGATCAAATATATAATTTATCTTTGTTTTGTTTATAAAGGATATAATAGTTATAAATGTAATACTCTTTTCATTTCTACTTATCATTTATATAAACCAAGAAAATTAGTGAGAAATGATTTATGTTCTTAAAATTATTTTCTTTTCAAAATAAATGCCATACATTTCTTTATTGACAGACTAGCATGTATTGCAAAAGCCAAAAAAAGGGTTGCGAGATAACCTTTTTTATCACTTAAAAACTAAATCACCCATGGCTAACTATTAAAAATGACATACAAGTGACGTCATATTATTGGGAGCCACGGAGAGTAATGAAAAAAAAGGGAAGTCCTGTGCATAATAAAGAAGAGGTATAATGTAGCTAATGCGATGTCATGGGTGGTGTAATAGCAAACTTCCATGAACAGCGAATAAAAATATCAGTAGTTCTATTACCAGCAACCTCACTATCTGGCACTTTATCTGAAATCTCCTTCAAATCATCCTTGCTCAACTTCACCTTAAACGAACCAATATTGATGTCCAGATTTTTGGTTTTGGTCATTCCTACATCACATGACAGATTCAATCAGAATGTAATTTCCTGGCACAGAAGTAGAACCACTTGCTCAAAAGCATATTGTCATGTAACAGGAACTTCTTCAGTCCAAATACCAGTTTCCGGTGTAGTTTCGCATTCTACTTTGTCAGAATATAATGTGACTAGGAAATGAAATACCCTTCTTCAGGATCATTTGAGAGATCAACCATAAAAATACAATTAAGTCACGCAGGTATAAGAATGAAAAATAATCACTGGCCAGGGATTGGAACCATGTCATCTCCTTGATAAAGAGTCCATGCAAGAGCGACCTATGATGGTGTGCAGCCGTGCTTTTGAGCCATTTTCTCTATCTTAAAATATATGTTCTTGTTCTTCTCAAATACCTTTCAACCTGGGCTGCATTGACTGGTAGAAGAGAAAACAGCATTGGAAAGGGAATTTCACATAAAAAAAATGGAGAAAACACGGTTTCGTAACAATCCCAGATAAATGAGGTTTGGCACCACATCATCTCCTTGATGAAGAATCCATGCAAGAGCGAGTTGCGATGGTATACTTCGATGCTTCTGACCCAATTTCACTATCTTAAAATATATGTTCTTGTTCTCCTTTCAACCTGGGCTGTATTGGCTGACAGAAGAAAACACAGACCATTGGAAAGCGCATATCACATCACAAAAAAATTAAGAAAACACAAATTCCTAACAATCCCAGATAAACGAAGTCTTTGTTATCCTTGGTTTAATTAAAATAGAAGCGAAAATGAAGCTTCATGGCCAAAATATTAAGCCTATACCAGAGCACTTTCTGCAGGTAAGCTTTCTATCACTGCCTTGCCACCAAAAAATCCACAGCCAAGTGGGCTGTATGATACTATCCCGATTCCAATTTCCCTGAAGTTTTGTCACCCATAACAAAGATTCATGAGCGATGCGGAAAAATAGTAAGTCAACAGAACAATTAATTGACCCAATTTCATAGCTAAAATTCTCATATTGAAATAGAAAGGGTGCATGGTGTTAAAACAAGTGATATTTTAACAATCCCAAATTTTGTGGGCTCCCTTTTACTATGACATTGCCAGCTTCAAAATCAATTTTGATAATCCCAAATTTTGGGGCAACCTGAACTTTTTCTCTGGATAATTCCTTTAGATCCCAAGAGTGAAGGTAATGAAGTCATTATTCCATGAAACCAACCGTTCCTGAAATATGAAGGCCATTTGTTCCAAGTGGTAAAGTTCCCTTCTCAAGTTGAAACTTACTTGTTGAGGTAACTTTAGCTCGAAGAAGATGCCAATATCGTGTAAACATAGGTAATGCAGCAGGATCCATTATAAAGATAGATCTTTGTTCACCTTTCCTAGCAAAACTTTATTAATGTGGGGTCCATAAGCATCTGATGTGTCAAACAGTGTGATCCCTTTGCTGAAAGCATCATCCTTGATGATTCATACTCCAACCTCATCAGGGTATAGACTCCGGTAAGCCCCAAACAGCCAAATCCTAATTAAGAAACCTGAACAGAGAAGAAAACAAAGATCCGAATCAAAGTGAATGGTAACCCTCCTCCATTTTCTCTTATCTCAATTGTTTTTTTGAAAAAAAAAGATAAAGATTGAAATGCTGGTGATGAAGCCAGCCACGCGTTTGATTCACATACCCCAACATCCTTGAAAATCCGCAGTCTTGCTTATTTTAGTACTGATACAATCTTGGTTCCTACTTTACGTAGTATGTCTAAGATAAATGGCTCCATGGTACTTTTAATTTTAACAATATTCTACCTAAACTTTCGGTCTTTGCAAGTTTGAGTATGATGGAAATGTTGATTTCGTGGAATGTAGCGAAGAGTCCGGTATATAGATGCTATATTTTGTGGATACTGGGGGGTTCCAACTCATAGCATCATACTTAAGAATAAGAAGTGGTTTTTGTTTTTGAATGAAGATGCGCATTAATCAAATATGTACAAGAGTACAAAATACTGCCATCAAGTTGCCAGAGTCCATCAAAGATATAAGATCCTTAGCACAATAAGGGGTTTTTAGAGCCATTTAGTGCATGTTTGGGAAAATTTTAATTTTTTTTCCGATGGATACAAATCAAAACAAAAGCATCCTGAAATTTATAAAAAATATTTTGAAATCCATAAAATATTTTAAAATTTGTAAATTCTTTTCTCCCAGTAGATTTTCAAACACACACGTGTCAATACCGAGGGTTTGTTTGGTATCTATATGATGTCAAATTGACTATTTTCCATATCATGGAAGATGTCACTAGGGGAGATTGCTGCACTAGATCTTTCAAGGAAGTTCTGTTACGGATACGCACCGAAACCCGCCGCCTAGCGGAGTAGTGAGGTTGGATGTTGATGCTTCAGTTTGAACACTCCACCCGGCCACATGCACTTGGCTATTTAGGGATAACCGGGGTCATTGGATAATGGGTTTCCAGAGAACACTTGGACACGTTCCTGTAACTACATCTAAGATCCTTGCAATCCAAACAGAGTTGGAAGTTTACCACTCTATGCAGTTAAAGGACATCCAAGTCTTTTCAGACTCCCTAGAGGCAGTCAACATTTTACCTAAGGATCTGGGATTTGCTCATCAGTTCCATCATGAAGTTGAAGTCACTCGCCACCTTCTTTATGGGACTTGAAATGTGGAGTTATTTTACGGTTCAGGGAATGCCTGATGTATGCTGATGTCCTAACAAAATAAACTTGTTCAAAAAATTCTCAAACAGTCCTTCTTTGCCATGCACCACTAAGTTGTAGGGAACATCTCTTACGTGATCAATCTTTTGTAAGAGATTTAACCCTAGAATGATCTACCATCATTTATTTTCCTTTCAAGTTTAACTTGCCTTTCTAATAAAAAAACAGAGATGAGTCTGGGGTGGGAAAGGGAGGGAACATGGTGGAGAGCCATCGGCGGGGGCCTTTTTCTTAGGACATGCATGTGTCTTTATTAATGCGTGTGAATCACATGATAATCGTCGTACACAAAGTTTTACAGTTCACTCCCAGGACCTAAAGATATTTTCCGACTTCCTCTTGATATTAGGCTCGATCCTTGTTAGTCCACTTTCACTACAATGGCTCTTTTTTCCCCTTGTAATTTATCTCTGTTTCAACGAAAAATGATAGAATTGACGGTGGCACTATTTGAATTCAGGTGAAACTTATATTTAACAGTATTTTTTTATAAAATGAGATAATTTTTTTTATACATTTACTCTGTAAAATTTATCTCTATACCACTTTTTTATACCTTGTTTACGGTCTTTTTTTAATTTAATTTTAAAATTTTAATTTAGAATTACAAAATTCATCCTTTTCTCACATCGCATTTGACAATCTCATTCTCCCAAACTCCCACAGCCGACTCTGCAACACTCCACCTCCAGAGCAACAACATGCCTTCCTTCGGCATGGCCATGTCCCCAACCATGTCATTACCTCCGTCATCGCCGTCGGTGGTTTCTCCGTCGCCGCCCTCATCGATCGACTTGCCGGTGCGATCCGTTCCGGGAAGTTATGGCTGGCCGTTGCTAGGCTCTTTCTCCGACCGTATGGACTACTACTGGTTCCAGAAGCCGGAGGCGTTCTTCAGGAAGCGGATCGAGAAGTACAAAAGCACCGTGTTCCGTACAAATGTCCCTCCTTCCTTCCCTTTCTTCACCAACGTCAACCCAAACGTCGTCGCTTTGCTCGACTGCAAATCCTTCGCCCACCTCTTCGACGTCGACCTCATCGACAAGAAGAACGTCCTCGTCGGGGATTTCATGCCCAGCGTCGCCTTCACCGGCAACATGAGGGTCGGCGTTTATCAGGACACCACCGAGCCTCAACACCCCAAGGTTCGCCTCATCCTTTCTCCCTCTACTCTCCCAATTTTTTCCTTTTTTTTTTTGGTACCCAACTTTGCAGAATTTCACTCCAGAGTTTAATCGATTAACTGCTTATAAAAGCTTAAATTCCAACGACGTACATAAATTTCCTAGGTTATTAGGCATGATTACATGAGAATGCTATATGGGTCACAACACACAGCGTGTGGCGCTGGTTAGGATAAGGGGAATCTGAAGGAATTACGTGCTTGATTGGAAATCCAGAGAGCAATTTACAGATACTGTAGTATCACAGGCAAGCACTATATGTTGAGTTGATAATGGAGGAAGGGGCAAAATGGGGATAACACTTTGGCTCTAAGAACAGTAGTCGTTTTCGTTAATCCAATGTAATTAAATAATTGGATATTTAATAGAGGCAAACGTAAGGAGGTAAACTCGGCACTGTGAAGCTTAGGTCCTAGCGAGGACAATACTGTGACAAGGGACAACAATTGAATGGGAAGAAGCCACATGCCGCGTATGGTATGGACCAACGTGTTGGGTTAATGGGGACCACCACGGAAACAATGATAAACGGGTATCTCGTGTCAATTATTCCCCAGGTCTAGCCTGGATTTTATTTTTTTTTCCAAAAAAATGATTTCTTAAATCTGGAAAAGGTCGGTGATGTTAATAAATGAATGTAATCTGGTGTTCAAGGAATCTGGCTTTGCTTAATGGCGGGTGGTCTGCTCTTGTTGGAGCTCGACCGTTCCCATGAACGACGAAGTACTCGTAAGAAACTTCTGGCATGTAGAAAAAATTGAGAAATGTTATTTCACTGTTGACCTCCTTAACATGCGTGAGATTTTTATTCAAAAAAATAAATTTGATCCTGTAAAGTTAAGGTAATTAATTACTGGGCCGCCGCCAATGATATTGTGTCACATATGATCGGATTCTGAGATGAATTGGTGCAGGTGAAGAAGTTCGTCACTGATATCTTGAAACGGAGCTCCGGTGTGTGGGCCACCGAACTGGCTTCCGATCTTGACGTGCTGTGGGACAACATTGAATCGACGCTCTCCAACTCCAGTTCCGCCGGCTACATCTTCCCACTACAGCGATGCCTCTTCTCTTTCCTCTGCAAAGTGCTCGCCGGCGCTGATCCCTCACGCGACCCCGATATGTCCAAGTCCGGTTACGCAATGCTCGACCGGTGGCTCGCCCTCCAGCTCCTCCCCACGGTTCCTATCGGCGTTATCCAACCTTTAGAGGAGATTTTCCTTCACTCTTTTCGCTATCCTTTCTTCCTTGTTAGTGGAGACTACAATAAACTCTACCAGTTCGTTAAAAAGGAAGGTAACTTCGCATCAAATGTCCAGGTCACCGTTTTCAACTTGAATTCTGAAGTTAAAAGTTTCCATGAACTTTAATTCTGAACCAAACGAAAGTATGCTTGGATTGATTGTCTTGTGCTGATGTGTTTGTGGAACTCGAGAAACAGGTAAAGAAGTGATAGAAAGGGGTGAGACCGAGTTCGGGTTGAGTCAAGACGAAGCGATTCACAACCTGCTATTCGTGCTGGGTTTTAACGCGTTCGGTGGGTTTTCGGTTTTCCTACCCGGTTTGATAGACATAGTAGCAACCGACGAAACCGGGTTACAGGAGAGGCTGAGGACCGAGGCAAGGGAGAAGGGCGGGTCAACCCTGAGCCTTGACTCGGTCAGAGAGATGCATCTCATTCAATCAGTGGTGTACGAAACTCTCCGGCTAAACCCGCCGGTTCCGCTGACATACGGCCGAGCAAGGAAGGATTTCCGGCTGTGCTCGCATGACTCGGCGTTTGAGATCAAGAAGGGCGAGCTGCTCTGTGGGTACCAGAAGCTGGTGATGAGGGACCCGGTTGTGTTTGATGACCCGGAGAACTTCAGACCTGACCGGTTCACGGAAGGGGGCGTACGGTTGCTAGATTACTTGTATTGGTCGAACGGGCCTCAAACCGGGTCGCCAAGCGAGTCCAACAAACAGTGTGCGGGTAAAGATGTGGTCGCTCTCACTGCGTCCTTGATTTTGGCCCACATGTTTCGCAGATACGATTCCATAAAGGGGAATGCAACTTCAATCACAGCCGTCCAGAAGGCCAAATGATGAAGGGTCAGGATTTGTTGGTTGGTGATGATCCTTGTTGGACGCCAAACAATCAAAATCACATGGTTAGTGTGATGCCGTCCCAGATGCTGAGGGTTGAGAGTGAGATTAGATGCTGCTGCTTCTCACTTATCGCTGTTGCTGTGAATTTTACAATTATGTTTATATTCTTCGTAATTATTGCATGGACTATAATTGCAACTTAAAAGTATAAAAAATATGATGAAATCATACGTCTTAGGTAGAGGGCATCCTTTAATGGAAGAAGACGACTCAGTTGCATAAGCTTCATGCCTGTACATTACCCACTTAATATGAAATACAACTTCTTTGAGAATTTATTTCTTCCCTTTTTAAAAAAAACATTTAACAGATTGCGTATTTGATAAGGGATAGAGTGATTAAGATGAACTAGAGGTTTGAGGTTTGGAAGCAGGCAAAACCAACTTCACTTGTCAACGAAAACATGACAAGATTGCGATTTCAAAGCAATCCTCAAATCCCAGTTATAGCAATTTCACGCATACGGCTGACAGACCAGGTAAATTTTTTAACTGGAATACAACTGGGAAGTTGAGAATCATAAGAAATATTTGTCATTATTCCTATTCTTGAATGAATGGGTACAGTTATCTGAACCGATCTCCAATGAAGGGGGCTTCAGAAATAAGAACGTATAACTTGTAAGTAAACTTAAAATACGTAGTATACTTTCATTCCAACATTTTAACAATTTCCAGCTCAACATTCAGAGGAGCAGAAGTAACCCAAAAAAAAATCAGCACAAGCTTTTATATGGAATCTACTGTGATTCGTAACTGTTAAGGCTTGTAATCTAGTGGCAAAAAGGCTAGTATGCAACAACCATTCCATTGAAGACCATGGCATGTTTCTAAGCGGTCTATACCTTCCCCTGAGACTGGGCATTGGACTTGGAAATCCCTTCTTTCCATCCTTTCTGACGAGCCCTCAATTCCCACAACACTGTCAGCTTCTTCTGTGCAGCTAATGCTGCCTCAGCTTTCTCCCTCGCGTCCTCACATGTCTCCATCCCTGAGTTACACTTGTCTGCTTCCTTTTGATACTGAGATGTAATTTTCTTAGCCTCAAGCAGAGCCATGTCAGCACGTCGCTGGCTTTCCAGAGCTTCAGTTTCCCGTAACTTCAGCTCTTCTGACAACAACTCCGCAAAGTTCTTTTCAGTGTCTCCACTCACCTCTGAATCATGCTTTGCACAATCTGAACATTTTCAATCAAGCAAAAACGCAAAGTATTTGGTAAAAGTTGTTGGATCTAGAAAATACCAATAAAACCAAAATGGGGAATGCTTGATCTTTTGTGTCACATTTCAGGAGAGACTATAGTCAGTAAATTGCTCGAGTCTAAAATTTCTGTAAATGATGTGCATTAGATCAAACTCAACCGTAAGCAAAATGTAATCTGAGCAAGTCTAGTGCAAGTTCAAAATCATACAGAAATCCTTACTAGTCTGACTCCTTCATTTTCCCTCTCATTAGATTATTTACATCTTACCAAGAAACTTTTGGGGTCACTTGTAGCACCCAAATGCCCTTTAGCTTGTTCCATGAGTACCTTGATTGATGAACAGAGCTACTGGGCGACAGGCACTATGTGATCAATAAATAAAGCATGACGATTTGTAATGTATTTTTTCCTAAGCATAGGCATCCTTGGATTCAATCCTATTCAAGGCACCGTCAAGTACTAAATGTGGATACTTCTCATATTAAAAATTCAAATTTTGGTTTGTAATGTTATAAGGGACTACCATCTTCCACTAAGCCTATTATACGATGATTTGTAGTTTTGATTTAAAAAGAAAGCCATCAGAAAAAAGGGGGAGATTTTTTATCCTAAAAGATGGCCCAAGCCCAACTGAAGAAGAAAAAACATGCTATCCTACAACGCAAAGTGAGAGGACTGTCACTTATGTTCCTTCCATCATGCAAGTGAGATTCAAACATAAAGGTTTCAATATTACCAAATGAGTTGTTTACACACATCGTACACTGAATCAATTTGAGAAACTTAAGCGGAGTTTATATAGGAAAAATAAACCAACCTCCAAATGAACCATTGCTAAGCCCTGCACAATTAAGAGACAAAGAAAGAGAAACAAGTACAAGTTTAATTAGCAGCAGAAGTGCAGAACAGCATACCACAAATTGCGTTAATAGCATGAAAAAAGAATTAATTATAATTTAAGGTGTCACTGATTTGCAATTCTATCATTGAGAAGCAACGAATCAGTAATGAACAACTAGGTCAGGGATTTTAGGTTAATATTTTGAAGTAATTCCAATTGGGAGAGGAACCGGTTGATAATCGTTTCAAACCTAAAATGCTTCTCAAAACTACATTGAATATTTCCTCTTTCGTTAGTGAAATTGTTCTAAGCTGTGCCAACCAGTCTCCTCAAACTATTCATGCAAAGTATGAAACTTTGAACAGATCAAATCTCACAAGAAAAGGCCAGGCATATTTATGCGATCAATATAATATAGAGAAGAGAAAAATTCGCAAAGTCATCTGCATCCTTTTCAAATATCAAATAGGTTACTCTAGACACTTAGCATTACGTTTTCGCCCAAAAAAGTAAACAGACAATTGCATATTAAAACAGTGATGTTAAATTACATTGGCTACATAGCCCATTATGCAAACCAAGCATGCGGAAGAGATGGGTACATAAGTAACAGATTTCCCCCTATAATTATTTCTACTTTTGCCAGGGATCACAAGAGAAGACCTGTGGCGCCAGGGGGGTGGGGGGGTGGGGGGAGACAGTAGAAGTTTAAGAAAAAAAGAGGCCCGATAGTTCGGAAGACCCAAAATGATTTTCAACTGGAGTCTCAAAGTGAAAGATTAAACTGCTTGTACAACTAGATCTACCCAAGTCAAAGAAATTCCCATAAATTGAAGCACACACCAAAAAAAAGTCGCCTTTATGCCTATAATCTCAGAGTCCCTCAACGTTAGATCTCATAAATTCTCTTTTAACACTTCTGAATTCAACCAAAACAGTACATGATCGAATTACCAAGTTGTGCCCCAATGTATGACTATGAGATCTTCAATTCCGCCTCAAGATGGTTTATCCAGCAGTTCAATTCAACCGTCAAGTGATGGATAATAAGGCTAGGCTTTAAAATTAACTACAGCAAGACACAGAACCCCATATCCACAAGAGATCTGACCAGATCCAGACCCAAGAAAGCAAGAATAATATACCACTGAATAAAATTACCTTGGGGAATGGAGAGGACGGGTTCAGAAGAGCAATCGCAGACGCAGGGCGCACAAGTAGAAGAGGAATGCTTCAGTGCAGCAACACCTTCCATGAAATGCCAGTACAGAGGAGGACCCAGAATGTAGCCGGCGATGCACAGTGCCACCACCCCTAAACCCACCTTCAATGGAGCTGGACTACAAGATACCCGTGACTGATTCATAGCCATATCTCTGTTTCACACACTCCCTCCTCTCTGAGACAGAAAAGAAGAAAGTAATAGTTCAGAGTGTGAAAATTGAACTGAAATCAATGCGATTACAGGTAGCTGTGTCAAGTTGTCACCACCCAATAAGCTACTTGCCACCTCCTGGTTTTCTTCTTCCAGGATCTCCCTCAATTTATTTGCATCGTTTGACTCTACCCCACTAGTTCATTTATTATTTTATTTATACGGAGAGAGACACGTAGTGAAATTGACCCCATCTCGGACTTGAGTCTTAACTCTTACCCGGCCGACATTTTCAATTGTGTTTGTTTAGTAACACTTATATATCATTTAAAATTACGTTCAACAGTATTTTTTGTAAAATGAGACAATCTCCTTCATATATTTATCTCAACTTACGTAAAAGTACTTCTCTACCGCTTTTTCATACGGACCCAATATCTGGTACAAAAGCAATTGAGAAAACGGTGACTTTTATATTTATCTCATGCCTTCTTTTTAACAATTATTTCCCATTCATTGAAGTAGGCAGATAAATTAATTGATTCGTAATTATCCGTCAACTATATTCTATAGTTTCCTGATATTTATCAAAATTCAGTACAAAAAAATTACGTAAGTCAAAACTGAAGCGAAAACAATTGAAATTTTAAAGAATAAATAAATATCACAATTAATTTTGAATTAGCAGTGAATTAGATTTTGCACCTTGCGTAAGGCATGGGGACATAAAGAGGAGGGAACGAAAAATTTGAAGCACTATTACCTATGTCTTTTAAAGCATCTAAATAAATAGGGGATTTCAACGTGTTTCTGTATGGTCAAAATAAGCGTTTGCATAATTTTTTTTGGCAGTAAACAAGAAGTTGAAAACAATGAGAACTAGAGTTATGGCAGGAAAAAAATCATGTTTTAATTTCTAAGTAAGTCTTATAATGCATAACTCGTAAATAATATACCTCATTTGCCTATCTTATAATTAGTTTCCATGAACTATATAAAGAGCATCAAACACATTGCTGACCAGAGAATCAATGTCATTTCGTTTGTGCTAGTTTTGATTTTGGGACATCATGTTGAAGGTTTTTACCTTGCTACAACTGGATGCTGAATTACCATAATTTCAAAACACACAATAAGGAAGTAGAATAGAAGAGATACAGCAGGTAAAGGAGTCAATGCTTCTTGCAGAACAGTGCAGAAAGAGAAAAGCCATACAGCTGAGTTGAAAATGGTAGACATATTGTTCTTTTGCAAATAGCCCCATCAAGAATGGCCATAAGCAAATCACTAAGTACACACTGCAAAATACCTCCCCAACCCCCAACCTCTTCTATGAATGCTCAATCCAAGTTGTTAATCCTCTCCCAATGATCCATATAACCATCCCACCTATACTTCCAAATAATAAATCAATATAGGATATATGATTGTTCTAAGATGGCAACTGTCTGGATTTCAGATGAAAATTTCAACTCTTTATGTTCAAAGCTTCTTAAGCATGCTTAATTGATTGACTTGATGCAGACCTGTTTGCCCCAAGCGGTGCCGTATCATATTTACAACTACAAACGCAAATCGCAGCCTCTAGACACGTGGAAGGAGAAATAACATTACTGCTGCTAAAAGATCTTTTGTCTTCCCAGGCTTGAGCTGCTAGTTTAACAAACTCATTTGAAGTTCCAAATTTTCGTTCCAGTTCCTTGTCTGACAATTTTTCTACAAAAGATGCCAAGTGATAAGCATTATGATGTTTCTTTTTCTTTTTTGATACAAAGCATTATGATGTTTCTTGGTCAAACGCATATAAATAACTATGATCTGTGTGCAGATCACATGAAGATATATAGTGAACATGTAAATTATATATATATATATGAGAATGGGAATTCAAATGAAGACCTTGATTTACATGGCAAGGGTCACCAGGGTAACGCCCATAAAGAACTTTTCTTCGATGGAAGCAAGCGCTTCCACAGTAAAAAGGTCCTTGAAGCCCTGCAAATCTAACAAGTATGTACTGCACTTCACATAAGCAAGAAACAATTAGCTTTTTGTAAAACTCTTCACTTCTTGCACTTGCTCATCATTTTAACCGGCAGTAATCCATGCCTCTAGAATAGATAGAAGCTAATGAAGGAAATTTAAACACACTGAAGAAGCAGCAACACACTGGTTTCCGAAAGTATCGTCTTTTAAGCCATCATCAAGTTGCAGAAAACACTGAACAAATGCAACTTCTTTTGACCCTTGGGATCTAGGAATACGCACATGGCGTGTTGAACAATCTTGGGATTGTTCACCATCATATCACAGTCTACGTTCAACATGTAGGCAGCATTACTCATCAACCCTGACACTCTTGTCTACTCATTGTTACAGTAATCATCGTATTATAATTTGTCTTATAGTTTGAGGAAGTTTTATAAATATGTGATTTTATTAGAACAAGACAGAACAAAAATGCCGCGGTATTTACAGACAAAGAAAAAAAAGGTTGTTACCAAAACATTCAAGGCACCTGCTTTGTGATGAGGAGAATGCTGTGGTCTCTTCTCTCTCAATACGTAGATTAAGTGGGGCAATCCATCAGATTGGCCTTCCCTCTTCTCCCATATAACCTACCGATCGACTCATGAAATAATCAAGATGGAAAGAGAAGTGAAAACGATTTGTGTGTGTGTGTGTGTTTATATGCTTTACTCGATGATATAGGTTTAGATTATACCTTAATTATCGCTTGGTGATTTCTCGGCTCTGCTTTCCTGAAAGCTGCGAACTATTCCTCAAGCTTAATTTTTCCTGGTTTCCTGGCTGCGTCTTCAATTTTACAGCTAAGTTTTTCATACTCTTCCTGCAAAACCCAACACACAAAACCATTATTCATTACTTTGGCTAACACTTCATTGACCCAATACATGGGATTGTTCAATCACACACATACATACACACACGGAGTGATAGAGACGTCATGGTTCACCATTCTCTCTCTCTCACTCTCTCATGTTTAGCATCGTTTTAGCACTCCACCTTCATTCTTAGACTATTTAGTGTGAATTCTGGGGAGGGTTGGCTATTGGAATCAGTGGGCTCACCGGAAAAGAACCTAAGAGGAACTCTGAGTTGGATGTTGTATTTCTTACAGAAAGGTATCCACAGCTAAGCGAATCGAGAGGCTTCGATGAGTGCATAGAAAGTAACAGGGGAACACCCATAATCGGAAACGTAACAGGCTAGCTTGTAAGGTGGGTAATCGTAATCCAGTGCTAACAGAGACAAGACTGTGTTGGCCGCGATGATGGGTGGTTCGACCACTGGGTCCGCCGTTCTCACCAACGGGTCCACCGCCGGCGCCACCGTGGGTACCCTATTCACAAAAGAAGAACTTGACAAATGAAAACAAGAATCACTTCAGTGAAGCGGCGTAATTAAATTACCATTGAGAGAGAGAGCGGAGGAGGGTATTGACGCGTGCAGGAGACATTTGTTGCTGAGGATGATAAACCAAGTGAAGATGTGTTGCATGCAGCATGTAAACATGGTGTATCTTCCAGTTTCTCTGTAACATTGTAGTCATCCTGATGGCAGCAACACCTATAAATAAACGGTTAATCTGAATCTCTGAGGACTCTGTCCTCAAGAGCTATTCCGCGACTACTGGCAAGTAAGTTGCGAAGGGGTAGGGAAAATTGCCGGATTTGTCTCCGGTGGCCCTTTGTCGTATATTAACATACTCCTCCTCTTAATCAATTTACTAATCCAAGATCACATTATTGTATATTTACTTGGATGCCCACAATCCCAAATAATGTGGGAATCTTCCTTTGACACACCCACAAACAAAATTTACAACAATCCCCCACATGTGTCAAATGAAGTACCTTTAGCTGAGTTACTCACATGAGTATAACCATTGTATCTAGTGGTTCTTTGAACTATGAACCAGACCTAGATTGATAACACATGGTACATAGAGATGTTAGTGAAACGTACGTTTCTATGAACCAACAAATCTTTGTTGTATATCAGAGGCATTAAGAGTCAGATTTTACCCCACATTTCAGTTGTTAACAGCGTTTTTACACGTTAAAATGGCCGTGCGCGTGCCTGGTGCATAACAAATGCTCTAGAGATTTCGCCACGATCTCATAGGAGCGGCCCCACTCCACATTCGTAGAGGTGATTTCATGAAATGTACCTGCAATGAGCACACCATCCCGTAGGTTTATGAAATCATTAAGAGCTTCCGCTCAGCCTCACCAAAATGCATTCTAGCACTTTCTCATGCCATATGAAGGGACTAAAAAGTTTAGTGCTAGCAGAATTAACAAATGACTTGTTTTCACCCATATGAACCTTCTTCATGGGATCTCCAATCACAAAGGTTGGGTTACCATCACCGTTAATTTCAAATTGGCTTAAGTCCCATTCCCATCGACTAATTCAATATTTATTTCATTATAAGGGGTTTTGTTAATAGATCCACTAGGTCAACTTTTGACCTCACAATATTGATTGAGATATCTTCATAAATTTTAAACTAGCTTATTCACATAGTATATCAAATAATGTCTACATGAACCATTGTTCTCTTTACAATGGCTATTGTCATTTGACAATTACACCTCATTAACATAAATTGTCGGATTCACACCAAAATTTTGCCAGTAAGTTTTAAACAACTTAGGCATCAATTAATTATCAGTCAATTTCAGAGTAATAAACTCTTATTCAACCACCATTAAAAGTGAATAATCATAGTGAATTTTCTCATATAAAACTGAATTTCAGTTGACATCCGTGTATCTCAATGCAACGGAAATCCACTGTTCTTGATACTAATATTTATAGTATCCCTCAAATATTTATATCTGTTGTAGAACTGCATATTTATATATGCTCAATTTCTATATAGCATAAGCTATATCACATGTGTTAATATTTCTTAATGTAACAAATTCTCCAAATTTGTGCATACAGATTGAACTGCAATAGTCACTTCAAATAATGTGTTAGCATCATATGGAATATTCACACAATGATTTAAAGCCAAACTTCGGCAATATTTCTCATTACCATATATCATCTACATTCTTATTCCTTTATGATTTCAATATCCAAAATCACATTTGATTCATACATGTTTCCAAATTAAATTTGAAGCAACAAAGCATTATAACTAATGTGTTATTCACATTAAAATATCAATATCATGATACTCATGCATATTTATACCAAAATAAATATACATCAACAAATCATGATAATTAAATCACATTTATCTCTATATTAGATAAATCATCAATTTCATATCACTATCAAAATACTTGTTTCAAGCCATCACACAAATAATTTACAACATTTTTGGTCTCAATGGAAAATAGTAAAGCCTCCACTTAACTAAGATTTAATAACAACACACAACTTAGAAATTTCAAAATGAGGCTAGCATTCTTACACACATTATTGCAACTCAGAGATTTTGTGAGGCACCCCCACACTTTCAAATATTGCAATTATATTTCACAACATTTCACTATAAATATTCTATTTAAATTAGAATTTCTCTTAATATTGTTATGAATAAAACAAAGTGTCATATAATTCAATCCAAATAGACAATAATATAAAATCAAAACAATCTGGACGTTAAAAAGATGCATATTTATATTTAATAAATTCAATCAATGCATATATTAAGCCTCTCTTGATGAAATTACAGGGGATCCATAAATTGTTATCAAACGGATATTACGGATTCAATATGTGACACTTATTGTATTTGTTAATTTAATATGTATGTCCTCCTCAGCAATCCTTGTGTCTCGTGCATTTCCATAACCAAAGCATCAAATCCAATTCTATTATACTAACACATTAATGGGCAAATAATGTTCCACCCACGAAAAACAATAACCAATACTCAATAGAGATATAGCATCAAGGTTTCAACTAAAAATCAACATTTTCCTCGGTCGATTCAATTAACTTGCGCAAAACAAGTTTTAACTCATAGATGACTTATACTTAATCACCCATTGCATGATTCATATGGGTTATTCTCATACTGAAAGTGAGAGAGAGAAGGAGAGAGAACATGTCTCGGGCTTGGAGCTGATCGATCACGGCAGACATTTTTTCCTTATCTTCTCCAGAGACAAAATTTCACAATCTGTACCTTCTTCTGGTTCACATGGCTTTAGAGAACGATTTAGTGGCATAATAGTGACATTATGACAATATATTCTTTCCCGGAAGGTTCAAAACGGTCGCCCAACATATTTCATCGATCAGAATCACAGGAAATTCATTTGATACAAAGGATGGTAAAGAAGTAAACGAAAAGACTTTAGGCGAAGAAAGCAACATATTTGTATCCATCTAACTATCTTCGGAATCCAAAGATATACCGGATAAGATCGAAACCCTTTTCTGTGTTGCATTATAACCATAATTTATGCTTCGCTTGGTCGTGCATGTATTTGTTATAGAAATGATATGACTGCTAGTATATTATTCAAGGACTGTAAGACAGATGTGATAAACACAGACTTCTCTTCATATGATTTGGTCATCAATATTTTTTCTTTTTTAGAAGTGACAATGGCTTTCATACAATTTGAGCCTTAAAACCAAGTGTCTAGTCACTACTAGTTAATGCCCTGAGATTATGGTAGGCTAACTTTATAAAGCAAATCAAATCTGAGTTTCTATGTCAAAGGCAGTTTCACACAGCGGACATGCAAATGCCATTAATCATAATGATATCTCGTTAAATCACCTGGCAGATGTTAACCTTCAATTTCTTTGATAGATGATGATCTATCAATGCCAATGTTAATTTTAATGACTTTGGCATATTCACAATGTGGCTGAAAGTCTTAATCTGTATGTCTTTAAAACTATTTCCTTTCAACCTTAACAAACCACAATCGCAATAAAGTTTACTAAATCTAAAAACTGTACCTGGGACAAGCAGAACAAGTTTATATATGATAGAATGATCCCAAAAAGGAATATTCAACAGTAGTATGCCCAATATCTTTGGTACGCCAATCCTACCTAGCCCATCATAACGAGACACAAGTAGAAACGTGAGACTCAACTCAAAATTCCTACATGAGAGGAAAATACCAAAATAAAATGTTTAAATCAAGATCAAGTTTAGGAGTCTAGCTCCTTATTTGATAACTCCATTGTTGAAGAGAGTTAGAATAAACAAAGCTGGGGTAGCTCTTAAGATTGTTGTATGCAGCATGTAAACATCGGTGGATCTTCCAGTTTCTTTACAACGTTGTACTCAATGGCGGAGCCAGGACCTACTACTAGTGGGGGCAATTTTTTCATTTTCAAATAAATGACAATAGATTTACTAGTATAGATAATTTGAGTAGGTTCAAATCTTAAAAACCAGTGGGTGCATATCAAAAAGTCTCATGCTATTTACATAACTACCCAAAAGTTGAGTGGGTGGAATTGTTCACACTCACATACATGTGGCTCCGCCACTGGTTGTATTCATCATAGTGGCAGCAACACCTACAAATAAACGGTTAATCCGAGTCGCATTCGAGGACACTGTCCTTAAGAGCTATTCCGCGACTACCGGCAAGTAAGTTGTGTCACTCCCCAGGATTAAATGGATTCTTCTTGTAAGAACAGGGATACAGAACTAACGGAAGGTAAAATAGAACTCAGCAAGGTAGAGAACTAGAGGAGGAAAGAATAGTGCTCAAAAGCTCAATAGCCGCATTGAGAACTTCAGTCTCATGCCCTTTTATAGGCTGCGGATCAAAATAACATTGGGCACATTTAATGACAATTATATTCGTCCATTAATGCACCTTAAAACAATTAAATGGGTGGTTACATAATCATTAACGCACTTAATGATAATTAAAAGACGTCGGTTACAAATATTAAAGACTCATAATTGTTATTAAAGTGATGAATTAATTAGATGAATATTTCTTATAAATAGTGCCAATACCGCAATTAACCTACGCACAAAGGGGTGGGGAAAATTGCCGGATTTGTCTCCGGTGGCCCTTTGTCGTATGTTAACAAACTCCTCCTCTTAATCAATTTACTAATCCAAGATCACATTATTGTATATTTACTTGGATCCCCACATTCCCAAATAATGTGGGAATCTTCCTTTGACACAGCCACAAACAAAATTTACAACAAGCTGAACCATGATTCGCAGAAGAAGGCAAGAAAGCACGGGATAGTGAAGTGGGTGGAGAAGATGGTGATAAGCCTTTGAGCAAGAAGCAGGAGGAGTAGGAGGATGGGAGGAACATGAAGGTGTCTATTACTCTGTAACTTGCTTTTCATCCAAACTTTTTCATACAGTTGGATGTCCTCCATTGAATCTTATCCTGCAAAGGCTTCACAGCGACCAAATCTTACGAGTGTTGTATGCTCATGACTCAATGATGTGAGAGCGTATAGAAATCAGAGTGATGAAATTTGCCAAATTTCAAGTTGAGTGGTGGAAGCCTGCAAGGAAGACGCTTCCGTATCTTTTTTTGTACTTTTTGATTGTAGGATTTATGTTTTTTTCTACACATGTATCTTCTCCTTGTTATATTTAAAATATTATCGAATATTAAATATGAACACATCTTTTAACGATACGAGGATTAACCCTTTCTACCACATTCAAATCCATCATTAGATTATGTTATTGATATGCGAATACTTTAATACATGCCCAATTCATCTATTTTAGTAAATAGGAATATAAGTAGTTTATTTTTTATGGATTATATATATTCTAAAATATTATTAGGTTATATATATTAGTTTAAAAAAAGCGATAAAGACAGTAGTTTATTTGACTTATTTTAATTTATTTAAAAAATTAACTCAGCGATGCAAAGAAGTAGTAGTATCATGCCGTTAACTTTCTTAATCTTCGTAGTTGAGGCAAATATTAAGAATGGGAGAGATTATAATCTAGGGTAACTGTACAATTTTAAGAATTACGTTTTGAGTTAGGAGCGCTTGTTTGAGGGTGCAAAAACACATATAACATTATAAAAGTGGTGAAAAAACACAGTTAAACCCCGGTTTATTACTTTTCAACCGTGGCCCCACAAAGCCAGTTTTCACCCAATCTCTGTCAAACACATCATCTATTCTTCTTCGTTCCTTTCTTTTTTTTCCTCTCTCCCCCATTCTCTTCTTCTTCTAATCGAAAACGTGGAAACCTTTGTTCGTCGCTGTGCCAGTGTCCAAGATGAGCTTCCGTTCTCGCCATCAATGAGGACTTCTACCATCTATTCTACCAATACACTCCGCCAAAGCTATTTCCTTGCCGATGCTCGCCTGCAAACATGCACTCTCTTCGAACTCTCGGCCTTGCTCTCTACTCTTTCTTCCATCACCATGAAAGCTCTGGAGGCCATGCTGACCACAACATCAAGCTCAAGTCGCCTCCCCCCACTGCTTCACCTGATCACGCCTCATCTTCCAGTTATGATTATCTCAACCGCAAGTCCGCAACCCTGTTGCTAACGGTGTGATTTTCATGAATTATATGCAGCCTTTGTACTTGCGCTTCTCTCTGCCTCTGTTGAACTCAAAGCCTTTGTCGCCCCTCCCCCGAGAATCGTGAGTAATGGTTCTCTGTTTTGCTTCTTGATTGATTTCTTTATGATAGTTACAGCAATGGTTCTCCGCCTATGTTGAACTAAAAGTCGTTTGTTCTTGCTAAGTTTATTTGTGAAGCCTACACCTTAATGAATTAATGAATTAGAAATTATGTAACTTTTCTAATACTTTGAATGTATCAGGCTTTCATTGATGTTAATATTGAACATTTTTGTAAGTGCAAATTAGCTTCTTCTCTTTGGATGTTGTTCTTTCAAATTTCAATATTATTCACTCTAAAATCTATCTACGCGCTATCAGTGCTCCGAGACAGGTTTCTCCTGACAAGCTCTATAGGGCTGCATTATTGAAGAACCGGTTTGCTGACTCGAGTTTATAAGAGCCAACGAAAGGAGCGTGTCCACCTGGTGAGCACCGTATGGTTGTGATTGGCGTTGTGATGGCTTGGTTGAGAGAGAGAGAGAGAGAGAGAGGAAGGAACGAAAGAGAAGAGGTGATGTGGTTGAGAGAGAGAACTGGTTTTATGGGGTCCACGGATAAAAAGTAGTTGACCGTTTCATTGGGTTAACAGTGTTTTTTTATCACTTTTGTAATGTTATGTATACTTTTACACACTTGAATCAGACACTCCTAACCTAAAATTTAATTGTTAGAATTGCACATTTACTCTATAATTTGTTACACGGTCAGCTTTTTGCCACACTCTTCAACGATAAAAAGTTGACAAATGTATTTACGTATTCAATAGGATGCTTGGAATAACAGAGCAAATTCATCTTTAACTCATAAACAGTAAATTATATTGAAATAATATTTTCTACATATGATTTAAACTGTCATGGTGTATTTTTGAATCAACGGTAAATGAGATTTGATCTCGATTTACGTAAATGTAATTTGGAAGTCACCACATGGCCTGGCCTTAAATAATCCGCCCACAGTTAAAATGCAATAATAAGAAGGAAAAGGGCAAATCACAGGGAAAATGGAGCTCGATGAGAGTGAGAGGACAGAAGGAAGAAACGCCAGAGAAAAAAATTCCACCTTTAATCAAAATAAATTTGAAATTTTGGAAAACAATAAATTATTAGTTTCCAGAATAATTTTTGAATCCGTATGAATCACTGATGAAGACATGCCCTCAAGCCACTTGCTAATTCCATCTTTCCCACACCCATTGACCGGACATTGATTCCCTCATTTCAAATTCCGGACCGCATGAATCTTTATTACCAAATGGAGCAAAAATACATATATAATGCTGTTGAAAAGGGTCAAAAGAGCTTGACGTGAATATAAGAAGGATTCCACATATATTCTCCATTTCCAAACAGTCCTTTCAGAAAAAGGCCAATAACACACACCACCTTATACTACTCACTGACGCAAAGTAAAACAGCACTCCATTTCCATTACCTTTTTTCGGTGCTTCCAACAACAACCTCCACAATTTCACAAGCAAGACACCCAATTAATTGATGGTAGAGATGCCACTTGCAGAAAGCTGCACAAAGAGAAAAGCCAGAATAGCTGACTTGAACATTGTTGACATGGGAATCCCGTATTGTGCTTTCCCAAACATCCCTCTCAAGAACGGCCATAAGCAAATCACCAAGTACACACTGCACAATACCTCCCCAATCCCACTCCCATTCTTCTCTCTCAGCAGTATCACCAACTTCATCACCAGAGCACTGAGTTGAACCAGTAACATAGTGGTTCCTGGCACAACCATTGCTGACTCATCAAAGCTGAACCTTCCTGCTGCGTCTGGATCAGAACCACAACTTGGTGACTCCTTCTGTGTTATTTCAAACACTGAGTTAGAAACCCCCAACATCTCAGCTATGCCGCTTAGAGAACCCACGAACCAAGCATTCATGGGCGTTATCCTTCTCATCCTCTGATTGTTCCACCATGTTCGGGGTGATAACCCAATTGCCAAGTATTCTATTACACTATATACATTGTATACCACGAAAACTGAAACATAAATCCATAGCCAACGTCCCTGAAAATTCAATACGAATCTACTTAAGTTATTCCTCAAAATTTGGAAGAAAAGAAAAGAAAAATAAAATTTTTGGTTGTTAGTAGTTTTTTTTTTTTTTTTGATACAAAGTTGTTAGTAGTTGAAAAGGCTGACCTTGGGCAAGAAGGTGGAGTTGGTGATGAGGCAATAGGCAGGGAGAGCAGCGTAGCATATTTCAGGGAAAGCGTGGAGGCCCCAGTGGAGGAGCCATAAATAGGCCAAGCACTGCCTCAATTGGAGCTTACCAAGGATGAGGCCCAAATAGGGACTTTGGGGGCCCAACAAGACTCTAAACAGGCCTGAAGCCCATCTCTTTTGTTGGACCATTGAGGATATAAAGTCTCTGGGGGCACAGCCTGTGAAGGCAATAGGGTCAGGGGTGCAACACTCTGACCTCCAACCTTTTCTATGGATGCTCAACCCAGTTTGTTGATCCTCTGCTAGTGACCCATATAACCATCCCACCTAAGCTTCCAAATAATTGTGTGGTGCTAAGAAAAAAATTTCAGCCTTTTTTTTTTGTAGCAATTAGATATGAAGTTAATTAGATAGGCATATTTATAATATGTTTTGAATGATGAATTTGATACAGACCTGTTTACCCCAAGCAGTGCCATATTCGTATTCACAACTAGAAACTGGGATTGCAGCCTCCAGAAATGTGGAAGGAGTAATAACACTCCTACTACTACATGTGTTGTCTTCCCAAGCTTGTACTGCAAGTTTAACAAATTCCTTTGAACTTCCGAATTTTTGTCCTTCTTTTTCTGACAATTTTTCTGCAAAAAAGATCACGCAAAATGATAACATGCCCTAGTTTCTAAGATAGATACCTATAGCAATTAGTTAATTGATCATAATTAATATGGGTCTGTGATAAACAGTGAAAGTGCAAATTACATTTACTAGAGTTCAAAATTCAAATGATTAAAGACCTTGATTTTCAGGCTGGGTTTGATCAGGGTAACGGCCGTAAATAACTTTTCTTCGGTGGAAGCAATTGGTTCCACAGTAAAAGGGTCCTTGAAGCCCTGCAAATCCAGCTAGTAGGTACTGCGTTTTCACAAGCACAAAATTCATTTACTAGAGTTCAAAATTCAAATGATTAAAGACCTTGATTTTCAGGCTGGGTTTGATCAGGGTAACGGCCGTAAATAACTTTTCTTCGGTGGAAGCAATTGGTTCCACAGTAAAAGGGTCCTTGAAGCCCTGCAAATCCAGCTAGTAGGTACTGCGTTTTCACAAGCACAAAATTCATTTACTAGAGTTCAAAATTCAAATGATTAAAGACCTTGATTTTCAGGCTGGGTTTGATCAGGGTAACGGCCGTAAATAACTTTTCTTCGGTGGAAGCAATTGGTTCCACAGTAAAAGGGTCCTTGAAGCCCTGCAAATCCAGCTAGTAGGTACTGCGTTTTCACAAGCACAAAATTCATTTACTAGAGTTCAAAATTCAAATGATTAAAGACCTTGATTTTCAGGCTGGGTTTGATCAGGGTAACGGCCGTAAATAACTTTTCTTCGGTGGAAGCAATTGGTTCCACAGTAAAAGGGTCCTTGAAGCCCTGCAAATCCAGCTAGTAGGTACTGCGTTTTCACAAGCACAAAA
>JANTPZ010006406.1:0-19250 GCA_025593235.1 Vachellia pachyceras | reverse complement strand
TATATATATATATATATATATATTGGTACAACATGTCCACATGTTGTATCCAAGAAACAAAAATCAGATTTCTTTCCTAGGTTTGAGTCTATGAAACGAGAAAACATGGGAGATGTTTCGATCAAGTTGGCTTTCATATTTCTTCTTCTTGCTGCCGCCAACTGTGGTACTTCCTCATTTCTATTACTATTTACAACTTCATATGCCCAGTAATGAATAATTTAAGGTGAAAGTACCAATTTGTTCCAAAAATTTTCACTCAAGTAGTATTCCTTTAAAAATTTTCTCGGGTTAAGGTTACCTTTTCGTTGCTGTCAATTTTTTAATAATCAACGTTAGTTTTTTAAAGGGCCATGACAATACGGTTACGTTTTTCAAAAAAAAATTTCAGAAAATCAATATTTTCCTTGAGAGAAAACATCCCAAACAAATTTTCACCTTAGCCCAATAATATATTACATGTGGTGTGCTATAGAAAATTATATTGCAAAAAATTACAGTATGTACCAATAAATGAAATAGCTCAAAACTCTCTCTCCCTCTCTCTGTCATACAGAAACACGCAGTGTCATTCTTAGACTATTAGTGCTTGTTTAGGAACTTCGTTCCCAGAACGGAGCACGCAAACCGAGATAAAACCACTTCAAAATCTGTAAAAATCATTTTGAAATCCGTAAAACCACCTAGAAATCCGTAAACTCATTTCTTCCAACGGAACTCCTTCCCCAATGGAGTTCCCAAACACACACTCGTTTGCCAAATCTCTCTACCTCATGGATTTTTCTTGATCTCTGTCACACACATGCACACACACATTCAGTAAAAATTTAGCTTTTATTGTAGTTAAGAGCTTAAATCATTTGCAAGAGTGACTATAAACGCAGTTAGCTGCCAAAACAATAAGGATTGTAAGGATTGTTCGGTTGGACATGGTTTTTGTGTAGATCATTTATGTGAGTGCCTCGTAAAACCCAAAGCATCATCAACAACAACATCACACCTTAATCTCACTTGACGAACTTTATATATTTCTCTTATGCTTCGTAAGTAATTAAGATAATATTACTGGGAATCCTTATCGAATAATTATCTTTATTTAATAATAAAATCCCTGTTTTAATGCCATTATATTGCATATGTATATTTTTTTATAAGCACGTTTATCGTTCTATGAGAATTAATTATATTCGAGGTACAGCTAATGTTAAACCCTTTAAACTACGAAGGAAAAAATATAGAGAGAAGAGAAAATTAAAAAGAAAATGTTATTGTTCCGCCTATTTAATCGAAGGAGAGAAAAGAAAGGAAAAATAAGTAGAGATTTGAATGACTAAAATACTCTTATTTCTATATATTTTAAAACATATCATGTTTAAAATCAAATTCATATCACCTTGACATAATCATAGCATAATCAAATATAAAAATGAAAGGGTTAAAGTTTGGAGAAATAAAGAGAAAGGGTTCAAGTGGAATATAAAAAAAGTTTAATAACACATATTTGTTGAAAAAGTTTAAATATACAGAAATTAACAAAGCAATTTTTTTAATATCATTTATTTTTCAAAAAATCATCTTAAGCTGTTGCCCAAAAAAGCCTCCCTCTCACTTATCAAACCTTGAGAGTAGATTTTCAAAATCCTTTCAAGGCATGGTCAACATTGTATGCATTATAGGTAATAAATCCCTTAAAAGTTAAGCCATAATTGCAGATAAACAATGAACAAATATAAATATAAAAGTTTAGAGAAGTTTATTGTGAAGTTTTAGAATTCAGGAATCTTATTTTCGCATGAAATAAAATTCAGGAGGGATTTATACCATTTAGCCTAATTAAAAATATAACATATTCGGATAATTTGAAGAGTATGTGTGCGTGCAAGAGGCTCATTAGTGTGTTTTTTATTAGCTTATTGGCAAGTCATTTTGTGTTTCACATAATCAATTTGCTAATGGAGTACTATTTATTGTTTTCTGTCATATACTTTCAGTAAAAAATATCAATTTTTTTATTGTACACTACAAAAAAAATATGACATTTAGCGATGAAAAATCCGCTGCTAAATGGTTATTTTTCGTCGTTAAATAGAATTTTTTTATGAAAAATAGTCATTTAGCGATGTATTTTTCCGTCGCTAAATGATATTTTTCTGGTAATGGTAGTTAAAAGTCTAAACAATTTATCACTGTCTATACAGACATTTTTCTGCTTCTTTTTTTTTTCCCTTCGATTGGGATAGTGATCAAGATTGTTTGCATGGGCGAGCTGTTTGTGTAGAGAATAAATGACACTGCGTAGATATATACATATACATACACATACATATATATGTACGTATATATATGTTTGTGTCACTGACTGTTTTGTTTTATGCTAGGAGACCACATTGGCTTGGGTGGTCTTACGGAAACAATGTTTGTTTAATATAATAAACTCCCGATTATTACTATGTTATTATATTGCATACACAATATATTTTCCAATTAAAAAACACGAAGAAGGATACATTTACTCTCTATATGACTATATATGATTAATATATATTCCTTCCTTCCAATTAGTTTACTAAAATTAGGAGATGACCTTTAACTGATTAACTTTATCTTAAATATTATGAATTATATTTGAATATTATCTACAGTTCTTAATATAAGAGTCATATATATAAGGGATTTAATTTGATTCTAAATTTATCTCAGTCCACTAGTTAGGGAATTTCTATACATGAACAAATTTGGATATACACCCATTAATGTACCATTTTTTTTTATTTTTTTAGCATTTGAATATTTTTCTTTATTGACATTCTTGACTTGAAACTAATCAACATTTTTTAATTTTATTTTTATTTTTTCCCTTAATGACCAAGAACACACTTCTTAATCTACACTAAATCATCATTTACGAAAATTTTTAATTTTATTTATCATTTATCAAAAAATTTTATTTTTAATTCCTTAATGGCATATCTTAATTTGGAAATCAATCATCATAAATTACATTTTTCTTTGAATCTATTACAAGGAAGACTTTCTGAAACCTCAATTGCAAGTCAATCATAATAAATGACATTTCCCGTGATAATTTTTTAAATTCTATGAAAAAATCAACAAGGATTTTTTACTTTCATTATCTTTGTTTTTGTTATTTTTAGTAGAACTCGGACAAAATACAGTATTTAAAACTAATGTTGGTATGATTAATTTTCCTCGCGATTTGGCTTGTCCCTTTTTAAAAGATCTCATCTGGATTTGTCTGGTTAATAAATGCATCTTTACCCATTTTATTATCAATTAATTTTATATACCTGTACATTCTCTTTCATCATTTTTCTCATCACCAATTTATTGCTCTCTCCTTCACCTACTCAAATAGGGCATATTTGAGAAAAATTATATTTTCTATATATTTATTATTTTTAACTAATTATTTTAACTATTTTCCTAAACAACACAATTAGATTAATGAGACCTTATAAATAAGGTTAGAGAAGTAGCTATTAAAATAATCTTTTATAAGTAATTTATATTATATATGAAATAAAATAATCTTTTATAAGTAATTTATATTATATATGAAAGGAAATGACTACAAGTTATTTAATGATAAAATTAAGCTATATGTAGGCACCAATGAAATACATGAACTGGGCCTTAAAGCCACATTTTTAAAGTATCCCACAGGATAGAAACAAAAAGTAAAACCATACATTTACAAGTTAATTTGTGCAATATCATTTGAATAACCTATTTATAAGTTATTTATAAGTTATTTTCATCATAATTCTTATATATTAAAAAATTTGACGATATTTCAATTTTATTTCAATTTGATACCTACTATAATACATGATAATAAATTCTACATAATAAAATAAATAAATAAAAAATAAAATTCTATATTTACATAAAAAATATTTATACAATTTAAAAATAGAATTAAATAAAACATTCTCTTTCGATTCTATAAATAGGACCGAATGAGTATAGTGTTAACGTAGAAGCTTTACATTCAAAAGAACCAGGAGCATATGGTTCTACTCTTGTAAAAAGCATATATTTAGTCACAAGCAATACAAATAGTACCAATATATATAATTTCCAACATGTTTTAAGAGAATAAATACATCCTTAAATCTCATTAACTTTATCTTAAAATTAACAACGTTTTTATTTTACCTTTATTTAATATACATTATACTCCATGAGAATAAAACGAATATAACAAATTGATGATATAATTATACATTGATATGAAAATTTATTGATGTACTTTATAAATAGGATAAAAATTAATTTTATCCAAAATTAATTTCACGTTCAAGGATTCAAGTATATTACCGAACTTTTGTTTACCTTTCTTGTAATGCCAATATCTGTATAAGTTGTATATATTGAGAATTTATAAAAGAGAGGATATTTTTAATTTCAAGGGAAAAAAGATTTGTATATCAATACTAGAGAAGTACGGATGCCGTCCTAAGATGGTGTATGAATAAGTGTAATGATAGTTAGGAGAGCAAGAAGGATTATAAGACTTTGAATTCTGATTTTTTATAAAAATACTCCTCATATTAAAAAAAGATAAAGGCATCTTTGCTATATGTCACGGGGCAATTACTCTCCCCCAAAAGCTAGCTCGTGGGGGTGTACAGCGCGCCCGTTTATATAGCTCCCGAGCCTGTACGATATAGGACTTTGACATTCTCCCCCAGCCAATCCACGAGCAACCTCGCCGCGAGATCCACCGGCAACCTTGCTGGCGTCCAGAGGATCCACCAGAGACTGAAGGCTCAGGGCTGGCTCTGATACCACTTGTCACGGGGCCATTACTCTTTTCCCCAAAAGCTAGCTCGTGGGGGCGTGCAGCGCGCCCGCTTATATAATCCAACACCCTTCCAAACCTCTCCGATGTGAAACTTTGACATATAGCGCCACCACCAGAACTTTGGCGTTGGAGCAACCACATGACCGGAGCTCTAGCCCTCGTTAGCTATATTTGGGGCCACCAAATACTTTTATTTTTGTTTGAAATAAGAGCCATGATTGTGGAGGTGATATTTGATCCTACCCCACCTTGATTATTCAAATTGGTGACCATGAGCCACCAAACCACTTTCATAATATATGCATGTAAGTATATAACACATGCAACGAGGCAACGTTGTAAGTAATGACAATACTTGTAATTTGAATGACAACAATTGCAAAGATATTGATAGTTTTAACAGTGTTATGATATAGGTTTTAATCGTTGAATATACTTGCAACATGATTGATAACATTTATAAATATATTAACAATTTCAATAGCAATTTTTATTACAATATTAACAAATTTCATTTTTAAAGAAATTCAATTAATTGGGTGAGGATATGGTAAATTAACTACACTTGACAATTTTTACTGGTGAGAACATAATATTTTAATTATTGACTATACTTGTAACACAAATGACAACATTTGTAAATGTATTGATCGTTTCAGTAACTCTATCTGCTAATACTTTTAAGGAGTTTTACGTTTAGTGAAATTCAACTAATGAAGTGAGCATGTTATCATATTATTAAAGTGGGCCACCAAAGTATTGAAACCAACGCGGGGTGGGATCATATTCAATTCCACCACCTTGGCTCCTATTTAAAAAAAAAATGTGCAGGCCCCAAAAATAGTGAACCATATGCAATTGGAGCTCTAGATAGGTAGTTGCTGCCCAGTACCATAGTTCCATCGGCCTGCTGGTGGCTATGCTCCTGCAAGGTGCCTTTATCTTCTTTTTTTTTTATGAGGGGCATTTTTGTAAAAGCATCAAAATTCAAAATCTCGAATTCCTACCTGCTCTTCCGTCTGTCCTTATGCTTATTTACGGTACCACCTTGGGATTTCCATATTGAAGGAGTATTTTATACAGATTTTCCCTTATCAAAATTCACGATAAGTTTATCCTAAATTTTTGAATACATCATTTAATAAAATAGGAAAAATTTCTATTAAATTCAGCCGAAATGCATAAATCCTTATTCATTCTTACACTTTTATGGAATCTCTAATAAGGGTTATAGGACTTATTAGGGATTTCTAATGGTAATTTAACTCCTTCGTCTTTAGAAACAAAAATTGAAGGCACGTGTGAGCTAAGTTTTAATTATAAATTCTCTTTACCCTAATGTTAAAATACATGCCTCTTTGAAGTATATATGTAAAATTACAAAATTTAAAAATACTAAATAAAACATATAGGCCTTATTAAAAATTTAATAAAATTATAGGTATAAATTAAAATTTGTATATTTCGGTTGAATTTATTTAGGATTCTCCTAATAAAATATGATTGTTCAAATCGAATCAATTTTTTTATATTCCGAAGGATGGGCAAGGATGATTGAAGCCAAAATGATTAGGAATTTGTTGAAATTATCTAAAATGATTTGGTAATCCCTATTTAGTTATCTTGAACTGATTAGGAATTTTTCCAAATTAGCACAAACCTAAATATTGATTTTGATATTTCAAAAGAGTTTAATTGAGATTGTCCAATAAGTTTATATCTTAATTTCGGGGAATCACATTTCATTGTTAAGGTTTGAATCTACGAAACACGAAAACAGGGGGAAAGGTACGAAATCTTCATTTAATAAATATACATGCATGTATGTGTGCTTCATGATAAGAATCATTGGCATGGAATAAAATCTCATTCAATATATAATTTCATTACTATAAATGTAAAGAATCGAGAGGAAATTATATTTATCTAAATGAATCTTAAAAATAATAATCGTTTAAAAGAATTAAAAATCAGAATATAAATATACAAATACTAAATTGCCTCTAGTTCAACCGCTACATTCTTACCAAATAAACTAGGGAAATTCATATATAATTTATTGGTTGCATTCTTATTATTTATTATAAAAATGCTACATGGCGTTTATAAAAGAATATTTATATATGATTGATTATTGTATCCTTATCATTTATTATCCAATTCAAATACAGAAGTCTGTAATTTTTCAGTGAGATATAATTTATCCCCTTCGTTTATTTTAAGAGATTTGTAATGTAGGATTACACATTTTATTTTGGCTGTTTAGATAAAAATTAATGTTTTCTAGTTTTTAAACATTATTATTTAACTTTAAGTCCATGAGAAAAATAAAACTAATTGATATATTTGATGCAATGGATATAAGGAATTTGATTTCTCAGGCACCTAGAATCAATTAAAAATACTTTCACATAAATTGAGATAAAACTTCTCTCACTTACTTATTTTAAATGATGTAAAACCACTTAAAAAATTCATCCAAACATCTCATTGGATTTCCAATGTTGACACAAGACAAAAGTGAAATAAGACAAACTTTTTCACCATAAATAAAAAAACTGACTGAAAAAATAATACTAGTACTTCATTTAAATTTTCTTTGTGGATTAGTTCAATTTCTAAATGCATAAGAAACTATCAAGAATAATGGCTTCGTTTGGCAAAATATTGAGGGGCCAAAAAGTGTGTTTGCACAGTGCAATTTGCCCAATTCCATTGCTGTTCATTTTTTCTGTTTGGTAAGTCTCATGGAAATAAGCTGCTTGTAGTAAGAAGTAACTTTTGCTGACAAGCAAGAAAGCTCAGCTTCTCCTTCTTAACGCTGCAGCAATACTCCCAAGAGAACATCCATAAATCATGGGCGTTTTCACTTTCTCCCAAGAGAACATCTCCGTCGTTGCTCCGGCCACACTATACAAAGCTCTCGTCTCCGATGGCGATAGCCTCATCCTTAAGGTTGTTGATGCCGTCCAAAGTGTTGAGATCCTCCAAGGAACTAGTGCCCCTGGAACCATCAAGAAGATCAACTACCTCCAAGGTCCCTTTCCTCTTTTTCTGTTTCTGTATATGTCGCTCCATAATTAACAAGCTTGAATCAGTTTGAGAATGTCATTTGCACTACGAGAAGCACAGGGTGGAAGCAGTGGACAAGGACAACCTTGTGTACAACTACACCTCAGTGAAGAGTGACACTTTCCCTTAGACTTTGGAGAAGATCGACATCGCGACCAGTTTGGCTGCTGCCCCCGGTGGCGGGTCCGTCGTGAAGGTGACCATTCACTACGTCACAAAGGGAGACGCCAAGCCAAGCGAGGAAGAGCTCAAGATTGGGAGGCAGAAGGAAGAGGGACTCTCAAGACTAAAATTAAGTGATTAAAAATACCCTCCGTATATTGAAAACACTAAACTGTAATCCAAGCCGATTAACACCACATTTTTCTGTAAATTCGCTTTCCATTATTAAATATTCAAATTTAATTTTAATTTAATTTTCATGGTTAATATTTTTAACTAAAAAGTTACTTATCTCATCGTGTTCCCAAACACATTCACTTTTACAAATAAGTCACTTCTTTCACTTCTTTACTAAACATAAATCACTTTTACAATCTGATTTATTTCTAATCTCACTTCTCCATAAGTCCTTCTACAAATAAGTTACTTATCCCACCTTTCCAAACGGAACCAATGTAGGACTTGCTGAAAAATTGACTATAAAAATTACTTTAAGGAGTTGTAAATAGAAGGGTTAATTTAGTTTCAAACAACGTCACTTTCAATTACCAATAACTAAAGGGTTAAAGGGAAAATTTATCTCAAAAGTATCTATGGAGTTGCATTTGGTGTCCGGAACTTATTTAAAGGGCAATATTGCTCCGGACATGTAGAAAACATGTAATGTTGCCATGTTCGTTAAATAATTTTGTTTAACTGAATAAAACTTTAGTTGATCATCTGTACTTATTATGGTTACAATGATATTATATCGTTTTCTACACTTTTAAAGTAATATTACCCTTTAAAAAACTTTCAGACACATAATGTAACTCTATGGATACTTGGCCAGGTAAATTTACCCCTTAATCGATAGCTAAAACTCTTATATTCACATGATATTTCAACAAGACCTTTTGAGATTTAACGGTTTAATGAATTGAAATCTTTGAACCTATAGCTAAGCTAATCAAGCACGATCAATAAAAATGAAGTTGAAACGACCATTGTAGGGATCCTATTGCAGCCCTATTTCATCACCAGCATTCAAACTCCTTCTTCTGACAAAGTCTTCATTCCACGCTCCTGCAATAATATAACCACTCTTCTTCTTCTTCTTCAAAACCAGTTGGTGTAGAGATTCAGTATTAACATCCCAAATTTCAAGTACAGTTCCCTCTCCTGTTTGAGCATCACTTGCAGCATCTTCACTTAACACAGGCAGCACCATCTCATTAACTTGATCTGCATATAATACAAGCTTGTTGATATACGAAGTATCACTGTCTGTGAGAACCTTTTTAACCCTCCATGGATTTCTATAGAGCTCTAATGAAAGTGAAATTTCCATGCCTGCCATTGGGCCCATTTGAAAATGCAGTAGAGAAGTACTTTTACGTAAGTCGAGGTAAATATGTGGAGAAGATTGTCTCGTTTTGCGAAAAAACACTGTTGAACGTGCATTTGATTTTTTCAAACATTGACACAAACAAACACAATAAAAGTTGGGAGTTTATTGTGGAGTATCCTTTTAGGTCAGTGATGTCTTATATTGCCATAGATAAACTTGCTTTTCAAGTAATTATACATTAACTAGCCTTACATGCGGAGAGATTTGGGAAATCTTTTTTTTTTTAAACCAAGATTTATAAAAATCTTTTGGATGATTGGTGAAAACTTCCTATTCAAAGAATTTTATTTCATAACTAGGAAACTCAATTTTCTTACAGCAATTACTAGGAGAAAAAACTTATTTAGATCGCTCTTTTTAAATTGTATATAAATGATACGGTTTAAAAAGTTTAAACATTTTTATAAATAAGAGTATAAATATTAAATCATTTTGGTGTGGTATAAAAAGTTAATATTTTAGACCCCACTTACGTGATGCGGTCTAAAAAGATACCCATTTTAAATTGCATCCACGAGGTGTGGTCTAGAAAGTGGTCTTCTTCCATATCAATTTTATGTATTTTTATACCTCAATTTTTTTATTTAAGGTGCAATGTAAAAGGTAAACTTTTTAAACTGCATGTACACTCTACCTAAAAGTGTTTACTTTATAAATCGGTTTTATCTAAATCGCACCTTTATGCAATCTAGAAAACATTTTTTCTACCTGTGTAAACCTATTTAGAAAACTTATTTTGCAAGTAATTATTAGGAAACTCAATATTTAATATTTATGGTATAGTTAATTTGGGATTCTTTAATATGATATTGAGCATGCTATACCATTGAATATACTAGTCACGTCAATACAAAAATATTTTTTAAAAAATAATCTATAACGATTTTTGGATGGTCATGATCAAACTAAGAGAACTCTGCTCATCTTTAATCTGAAACATCAAGCCAACCAAATTAATTCTTCTCTGTGCAGAACAGCGAAGTTTTTCGATGTTGTAGGCATTGTTAATAACAACCCGCTCCTACATACAATACAGAAATAATCAGATTGTATAATTAAAAAATTGGTTAAAATTAGCTAATAACAATAAATATTCAAAATAAATTATTTTATTTTTTAAATAATTAATCTTTATTCTTGATGCGGCAAGCAAGGTAAAAATTCTAGGATTACTCTGGACAAAAAGATTTACCAGTTGGATTTGAACCAGCATACACAAACGGTTTTCTAGCAGGAAAGCAGTATCAAGGAAGAGGGAGAACATAACAGAGCTATACTAGGAATAGAGTTCAGGTTGGTGAGGGAGGAGAGAGACATGGTGTTGAGCAGACCAGAGAGTAGCCGATGAGGATGAAGGTGATCTGAATGAAGCTGGTGGAGAATAGAGAGTAGGTTAATTAGGCGCTGACATGGAGTTGGGTAGAAGAATTTTTGGTAGTGGAAGGTTCAATAATATCATGGATAATATTATAAAAATAATAAAAGATAATGAACGGAGCTAGGAGGGAATTAAAAGTTTAAGTGAACGGCACTGATTCATAATTAAATGATCGACTTACAATTGAGTTAAAAGTTGAAAGATTGATTTTCTTTTTTTTTTTTAATTGAATCCCTGTAATTTTTTCTTTTTTTTTGACATGTCCTTGCAGCTTCACCTAACTTTTAATTAGGTCCTTTGTAGTTTCTGAAATTTTATTTATTAATTGTATTCTTTAAAATTAATTTCATTTTTATATGAGAAAATTGGAGTATTAATTAGAGAATATGACATGTTATATGTAAACTTAGTTATATTTGAAAACTCAGTTGTATTACTCAATTGCACATAACGTAGAAATTCATTTATATATTGTGAAAACTCTATCGTATTTTGTGAAAGGGTCCATTCTACTGTTAATATTCAACAAGAGACTCATCACCAATTCTCCCTTTTATATATTAATAGTTATACAATTCAACAAGATAATTAATTTAACTATTTAGAAATTAATAATTAATTAGAATAAGGAATTATAATTATATTTTATTATCATACATCAATGTTTATAATTATAAAAATTAAAAGAATTCAACGTAAATAAAATATGTTTTATTAAAAGTTTTAAAAGAATATTAACATAAGATTATCACAATAATTTATTAGTTATAGAAGATTATTAGTTATAAGTGATAAAAACTATAAACACCTAATTAAAAATTATGTAAAACACCAATGACTTCATAAAAAGAAAAAAAAACTATAAATACCTAATTAAAAACATTTGAAAGGACAACAACTATAAAGATGTAATTAAAAATTAGTTGAAACTATGAGAACCCATATATTAATTATTCCTTTATTATTTTAGAAAATATCCTTATAACTGGAGAATGAACCAGGACGAATGATATTCGTGTGATAATTAAAGCCGTGTAACATAAAACATAATAATTCATGGGGACAAAACTAGAGAACAGTTAATTAAAATTTCAGACATCCTGAAGTTTATAATATAAATAGGATGAGGCCATCCCAAAAAAATTCATCTTATATATAGGACCAGAGAAAGTAGATAATGAAATAGCTCAGCCATCCCAAAAAAATTCATCTTATATATAGGACCAGAGAAAGTAGATAATGAAATAGCTCACTGCTAAGAAAGTATGAACATATGCAAATTAACCAACACTTTCTAAGTGAACATTAATTTTGGTTTAAAGATGACAAGAAGTGTCCTTTCTTCCATCCTTTCTTTTGACCTGAACCTTTCAAGTGTACATGACACCTTAAACTCTTGACTCTATCTGAACTTGCACCTTAGCGAAGGTGTGAACATGGAAAGGAACCTTTGCTCATTTCCATTCCAAACCAATCTCTTATATTCAAGCAAATTATTACATACTCCAAAGGAAGGAAGAAGAAAGTTAAGACAGAAAATTGGGTGAGCTGGAAAGAGAAAATGAAGTAGAAAATATAAAAGCATTACTAATTTATTGATTCAAAATTTTTTGTTGGAAAAAGTATAAACAAACAACATGGCTCTTCAGGTGTATGTCATAATGTTTTCCTTAATAGTCACCTCAACCACACATACCGGACCCCCAAGCGTATCAAAATTCACACACCTCCCAAAACGCATGTCCGTTTGCAAACAATCAACAATCTTATAGCTCATTTCTTCGTTATATCAAGAACCGCAATGAATCTCTTTGGAACTCCATATTGTTCAATCAAATGCTTCCCCAAGTCTTCAATCACCCCACCTTGAACCAAGACTTCATTCCCTTTCTTACCTGAGAGAATGATTACCAAATTTCAGATGGATATTAAGATGAATATAGATACACCTTCATTAGATCAGCATCGTATGCTTGAGAATAATAAAATGAAGCAAACAGTGGGTACCATTCCCATAAATAGTTAGTCAGGCATTGGTCTGAATAAGATTAGAGAAAAATGTTGAATCACTGGTGATGTAGAAACCAATCATTTGCAAAGGATAAGCTACTAAAAATATATGAGGTCGTTAGATTCTTTAAAAGAAAAATGGGTACAAACATATCAAGAATAAAAGGAATCCTTTTTCTTCACTAAAATATGTATACAATCCCAAATTTTATCCAACCATGCAACAGGTATTCCACAACAGTAGACGTAATCTAAATCCTGCTTTTGATGAGTACTTTTTAGTTTTTAAATCAGAAAAAGCTCAGATTGGTGTATGATTACCAGCCTTATGACTACTTGATTCAATTCACACTATTTAAATTCACATTGAGGTCCTTGCATATAGGCAAGGCCCCCTTACCATCCTGTTTTTGGGGACCAACCCCCTTACCAACACTAACTGAATCTTATATTTACTGCTGTAACATGGATGACATCAAGGTTGTATGTATCTTAAGGGTAGCAAGAAGAAAACATACAATAGAAATGGTAATGTTCTGTTGTCTAAATACCTGGTAGTTCTGCAACAGTGGTACTGCAAGCAAATTTCTTCTGCAGTTCTGCTGCTAATGCTTCAGCATCTATCAGAAAGGTTTCCATACCAGTAAGTTTGGTCACCTTCTTATTTCCTTGCCGTCGTTCAGTCACTATTTGAATTGTTTTGATTGCACCTTTACGAACCACCTGTTCACTTCCTCTTGTTACAACATGATGAGCTTGCATACGGCTTATAAATGATAATGCCAAGTCTTTCTTGTGAATTTCAGTAGGATATGTTGTTCCTTTTTTAATGACCCCCTTGAACAGCGCATCACATAATACTACATCCAGAACCACAATGGATTTATTTGTTGGCTTCACAAGATTTTCCATTTCAATGTATTTGAAGACAATATCAGAAGCTTCAATGTATTTCAATTTATTTGTTGGCATGTACACTTGGTTTATAGATTTCAGCTACCTCAAGAGTTCTGGATGAGTGACTTTCGTTATGAGCACTTACACTGGGCTGATCACTTTTCTGAACTGGCCTTTTTTCCGGCTTAAAGGAGGAATAATCAACATGGTTTCTATCAACGGACAATAGCATGGCCTCCTTCTTATGCTTATCTTCTTTAACTGAAATCTGTACAAAATGAAAATATGTAAACTTCGAAATGGTATTGTAGATGAATTAATTGCAAATGCTTTGAAATCAAATAATGAAAAAACACACTAATAAATAAACAAATAAAACAGAAAGTCCGTCAAAATTTGGTCAACTTTTAAGCACAAAGCATAAATGTTCGTATCAGAAATTATTGTAAACCTCACTAAATCAGTGATGAAGAATGGGAAAAGAATCTTAGGAGTGATATATTAAAGAGTAATATGACCAATCAGCATCCTTATTTGCAAATGAATAAGCCATCAATTATGACTTAAATTAAGAATACTCGATATTAGAATTTCAATCATTTTATTATAGTGCTCTTATATTACTACCTTTCTTATTCAAGTCATTTTCGTTTCCTAAATTCTATTTTATAAACCCTTGGCCAGGAACTTCTGAGAGATCTTAGCAATTGAACAAATTTTCAGTACTTCTCTTTCCCTCCCTTTCTTCCTCCTATCTGTTCCTTCTCATTTCTGCCTATTTCTCCCTCCCTCTCAATTCATCTACTATAGGTCCTACAATGAGAATTTTCACAACAAAGTTCTCGTTGTCATGTAGCCAATTTTCCATTTAACTTTATCTTACATGTACCACTCAAAAAATTTCAGTCATATCAGCTTCAAAATCACACCAAAGTTATATACCTAATTCTAACTGGAAACTACTTATGACCCTATTCCCAGTACAATTTTTCATGAAACAATTCTATGAAAGCATGTTATTAAATCTGTACTTCCAGCACATTGACATACATATCTAACATTTCAACGAGGAAGCAAACTGTCTGAATTCTACGATCAAAGTGCATCCCCACAGGAGAAACTTCATTTACCAAGGGCAAAAGAAACAAAGTGACCAGGCAACTGAAGTTCTAAGAGTAAAATCTACACAAATAGTTTTGCACAATTTTTAATTTTACACATTGAAATATTCCATTTCAATATTAGCATGATTCAATCATTTATTGACATTCTCAGAAGCGAAAAGAGAGCAGTAGATAACACACCAAACCAGAGGTGGATTTTGCTTGTAACCACTTTGACACTTTCTTGTGTGATGACTTTTTTATGTCTAAAGTCACTCCCGAAGGCCTGCACGGCAACACATGATTTGACCTGTGACATTCAGAAACATGCATTAGATAATTTAAGGGAAAGAAAATTCAGGCCTTTTAAACTTCAAGGTACAATGTATTCCTCTAATCATCTCAAGTTTCAATTAGACATTGTACAAATAATTTGTAAGCCAGCATGCTTTGATATTTGATAGGCTTCCACATGGTAGTTCATGAATTATAGGAGTAATACATGTGTTAAGTTATTTTCAGTTTAATATAGAAGTAGTTATTATCAGTTTTAAGAGATTATCAGTTTAATATAGGAGTAGTTATTGTCAGTTATAAGAGATTGTATTTATTAGTTATGAGAGGTTATCTTCAGTTATTCTATGGATCGGCTATTTATACGTTTGTATGGATTAGTCTTGGGAAATGAATAAAAATATGATTCAGTGAAATTATCTCTGTCCCTCCCACCCTTCCTAGAACTAGATTCTGGTTCTACCCCTCTCTCCCCTCTCTTCTATTCTCTCTATTCGTTTCAGTCTTCATCTCTCTTCTCTAGGATTACAGATCCTAGTTCTAGAGTTTCTCTTCTTCTTTACTCTCTCTTCTCTCTCTTTCTTCCATTTTCTTCTATTTCTAATTCAATTTTACAGATTCTATCAATATTCCACTACCTAATGCCTTAGATAATAGCTCATACATCTTACCTAATCTCTAGTGACCATTGCACATGATATATCACCAGTAGGATGTCAAAATGTATTGGGTTAATACAATCTTTGATCTCTCAAGTTTATCCTCATTTTGGTTTTGGTGACTAAAATTTAAAACCAGTGATTTTGGTCCCTCAAGTTTCAATTTATTTAAAACATTAGCCCCTATAATCTAATAAAACCATGAATCAATGTTTTAAATAAAATGAAACTTTAGGGGTTAAAACCACTGGTTTTAACTTGAGGGACCAAAACCAAAATGAGAGCAAACTTGATGGACCAAAAATTGTATTAACGCAAATGTATTCAAATCAAAGGTTTTTATTAACATAGTATGAACCCAAATGATGAAAGTAGAGGGGGGAAATGTAATTTTCCGGGGGAAAAGACACTATGCCCCTACTATAAAAAAATTAAAATAGAAATTGATCTGTATGATTATAGGACATGACAAGTATGGCAAGAGAATGAAGGAAAGGGCTCTTCATTCTTACCAAACAGGGCCCAAGATTCACAAGACACTTGACACGGTTCTTGTTTTCCTACTTACATCGACTATCTTCAAGAAGTTACAAGATAATGTTTTAAAAGTCTACCCACTCCATTGCTTTAGGGTGAAGTGACTACTTATAGCAACAGCAACAAAAATAAAATTCCAAAAACCTAACATGCAGAGTGCTCCACATTAGCCTACTTCTGTTATTGTCTTAAATCACCCTTATAAACAAGACTACAGCTAAAGATTTCTAAACTAAACAGAAAAGGTATTAGTTTCCTGATTTTCTTGGTCAACATGTTCCAAAATGCTGTCTGAATTGTTCAAATGGCAAAGACCCAAGTGCAAAAAATAGATTGAAAGCATAAAAATTGTATATTCTACCATAAAGTACTTCCAAGCATCGGAAGGTCATCATCTTTCACTGTTGTATGTAATGCCTGCAGAAGGCATTTATCCAACAGTGAATATATGTCTGCACTGGATAGGTTAAGTTGTTCATTTGGCTCATCAACGGAGTCAACATCCTGTAACTTCAAGTCTCCCACACCAGCAGTTAATTCGTTAGTGAAATCATTTGCATCATCACTTGGGGTTGTCAGGCATGGGCAGAGCCAGCTGGAGCGTCATTTACATCCAGAGATTCCATCCCATCATTGTTCTTAGTGCTGTTATGTTGACCATTTGAAGTCTCACAGTCACCCTCAGTTGAATCAGAAGTCTGAAAAGATGATAATGTTGAAGGATCCTCAAATACAGCATCCTCAAAAAAACCAGCATTGGGAATATAACGATTCTCAGCTGATTCCCTGCCAAGGCAACCAAGAAGAAAGCGAACAACTTAATGTCAGTTATGGTAGATTCAATAACATTTAATCAATCAAAGAATCAGGCCCCTGATATACTTGCCAAAGAAAATCACCATAATAGTGAGTTATTCTTAATGCCTTCCCACGTAAACCAGCTTTTAATGCCTCAACGCTGCTCATTGTTGTACTCCCCACCTTCATTGAAATGAACATAGTTAAAACATTGACCATCTTACAAGAATTGAAATAGAATTAGAATCAACCAGCAGTCGACATGAACAAGCAAAGAATAGAAATTACCGCAATTGGAGCAGGATTTCCTGGTACTTTCACTGCCCACGGTTCCCCTGCTACAAATGATGGAAGACCTTCAGGAGGTACATTTATACCTGGGAACATCAAGTCCGCTCCTCCTATAACATACTGAGATACCTCACCACCCTTCAGCATGAAGGCAGGCAATAGCTCAGGGACCTTCCAGAGAGCATAAACTGCATTGACAAAAATCGAAGACCAAGACAAGATGCTAAAGTAAGCACAAGCTGCTAAAACTATACACTAAATGTTCATTTCCTTTAAGAATGTGTCAGGAAAGAATGCTATTAAAAATTAATCTATTTGGAGCTCAATCATAACAGGCATACAATTTGCTGGAACGATAAAAATTTAGGTGAAGTTTCAACACAAAAGAAAAGAAAAGGAAAGAGAGAAAAAGTTGATTGCAACTTATAGCGGCAGTTTTAATAATGAATATGTTGCTCAGTCAGTAAAATTGTGAAACGGCTGGATATTAACATAAGGAAGGGGGAACTTAATGTTTAAAGTCAACAATGTATTAACAAAAAACAGTCAAGGATTAGACAACCAGAAAGTGAAGCATACCCAATCCAGAACTTCGCTCTAAAACACAAATACAATCACCACCCACATTGCATGTTTTCACATGATTTTAGAATAGTTTCAAACGAATCCCAGGAAAGAATTTACTAAGAAAAATAGGACCCCACATTTATTCTACCACCTGCCATTTCCTAATTATACAATGGTTGCAAAGGAAATGAGGCAAAGAAGAAGAATAAGTTGATAAGGTCAACTGTGAAAAGACTAATACAGTCTACAGTCAATCCAAAATAAACTAAATAACCACTGGCATAGATTTAACGGTAGTGAATAGAGGTCAGGGCAGTTGCCAATTTTAGTACCATTTCTTGTGACATTCACATGGACAGAGTAACTTAGGCAAGCTTAGCAAAATCAGGGCCCAAATAAAAAAGAAATACAACACACACCTGTGGGGAATATGTCAGAGCCCCGCCCATCAACATCAAAAAACATTGGAAAGCCTCCCTCTACACCGTATACAATGACACGATTTTGAAACTTTGCCACCGTTATTTCTACCTGGTATGTTGAAGGCAACACAATAAATGAGTATAGTCCATTGGTCCTTGTGTGACTTTTCATATGGAAGTATTATATAAATAACTTAAATCTCCAGATTAAAGATAACATATAAATCAGATATATAGCTGTTTCCAGGTTCTATTTCTTTCCTCAGCTGTAGCCCTCATTAAAATGGAAGTCAATGCCAAGTATAACCATAAAATGAGAGAACTTTTCACTATAGACCATACAAGAAAGGAGCAGGGAGATGAAAGAGGAAATTATTTTTTGAAAAGAAGAACAGAGAGAGCAACATCCATGATTTTTTATTGCAAAGAACCAAAAGGAAGTCGCAAACAATTTCGTAGTTGTAATCATATCGAGGTCCCTTTTAGCCCAAAAAAAAAAATAAATTGAGTTGAATTTCCAGAACGATGTTCTATTTTATCCAGTAGAAAAGTATCAACAACTCATTAAAAAGAGGTAGATTTCTAAAAAGTTCAAACTTTTATCAATCACGAAATTGAATTCACAGTGACATTGGTAAACTCTGCATTAAATTAAACAAAACAACAGTAATTCAAAAACCAAAGGTTTGTATATCCACGAAGGTACCTTGGGAGGAAGCAGGATGTCAATATCGGAATCAGAAGCCCTGGGGAATTTATCTTTGATGGTTCGTTTTAGCTTCTTCCGATCAGCACCAGACAATCTCTGGTGCGACTTTGCCTCCACTGCCTTCTTGAACATC
>JANTPZ010006405.1:0-29077 GCA_025593235.1 Vachellia pachyceras | reverse complement strand
AATAATAACAGCAAAATTGCAAGCTCCTTTAGAATTACTTCAAGCTAAATTGTGTTTTAGGATCTCAGATGGCAACACAACATACCAAGGGATTATTAGTAAGCACTGTAGTTTCATATCTGAGAACAGACTCTGCACCTGCATCAATTATCACGGTGAGAGGAGTTGATGGACTGAACGACGATAGGCGATGGCTTCACGGCACACAGCGATGGCTTCAGCCCAGAACGGAGACGGCGACGACTATGACTTCAGGCGACCAGACCGGCGACCAGAGCAGCGACACTTGAGCAGAGACGGGTCGGCTGGTTTTCGTGGGTGAATGTGAAGCCTTTAGGTTTCGGGGGAGTTTTTGATAAAAGGTTTCAGGGGGAGAGGGTCAGCTTAAGGGCAATATAGTATTTTCCATATTCCATTTAACTATTAAAAGGTCCCATGGGACATGATAGTAGTTATTTACAGATTTGGGACCATTTACTAATTTTTTGTATTCCTTGGGACCTAAGCCTAATTTTCCCAATTTTTTTTAACCTATTTTACATCTAATATTTATTTAAATATAATGCATTCTATTAATATATTTTATGAATAAAAGTTATTTTTAAAATGATATCGGATAAAACGATCATTTTTACAACTGTTTTTTTTTGAACGAGCACAATATGTGATTTTTTCTTTTTTCCACACTAACTTAATGGACATGTATTACTTCTGGAAAAATCAACGTAAATTAATATAAAACATTTTCACATATATATTTCTTTTGTAAATTATGAGTATCTTCTAACATTGATCTAAATAATAGACGTTACATCTCAATAACTTACCATCACATTGAGGTGTTTGGCAAAGCGATTAAACACCCCAAAAGCACGTTCTACAGTGTTTTTTGTAAAATGAGATAATCTCATTTACACATTTACCTCATAAATGGTAAAAGCACTTCTGCACCGCTTTTCCAAACGGACTCATTATGCCTCTTAATCTAATACGCATCTTATAAATTATGAATCAATTTTTTTATTAATTGAACTAATATTTGTTGGCATGAGATTACATTTCATTTGCTTTCCAATTGCTTTAATAGTAAGTCTTTGAATTATCTTATTTTAGATAACAGTATAATATTACATATAAATATATTAAATGAGTTTTATACGAAGTTATATAAAAATAATTTTTGAATAGTCATGGGGGTTTTCAAACAGGCATTTAGTGTGGATTATGATTCACTTCTGAAGCCTTATAGATAGTATAGTAAGCATCTCACATACTTACCGTATTTAGATTAATGTTAAAATTATTTTATAAAGTGATTTACAGTTTACAATTTACAATTTTTCATTATTTTTTGAGAGATAATTAACGAGCAAACATACTGCAGTCAGCCACTTTATACTTGAAAACAACATTTCTGATCCACGCATGATAGAAAATGCCCCACTTTTCTTCTTCCCGCTTAGCCAAGTTGGTCAAGGATGAGTGAGGGAGCAAGGAAGAAACCGTTGGGGGTAGTCAGGTCTTTTCCGGCCTTGGCATCGTTTGTAGCTTGAGATGATTCTCATTCCGCTCCACTGCGGTATTTGTTTTCATCATAATTATTAAAATTGGACTGGTCAGTTTGGATCAGTGAACTAACCGTCGGTCCGGTCTGATTTTCCGTTTGACCCCGGATTGGAATCAACACATCCGGTTGGGTGAGTTGACTCGGTTAGAATTTTCTTTTTCTTTTTTAAAATATTTTTTATTTTTATAAAATTTTATTAGAAGGAAGGTGAATTTGTTGGATCAAAATGTGATATGAACAATAGAATCTAATAAATATAAACCATAGTTTGAGAGATTATGATTTTCTTTATCAGTAAAAGGCATATATATACGTCCAAGAAAAGATAGAGAGTACTAAGATGAAAGAAGACAACACAGTTAATTATAGTGTAAGTCAAAGGATAAATCTATATACGCCATAGAAGAATACAAGTTGGTATTTTTCCACCTAAGCTTCTTTTATACTTTCATTTTGTTGGATGTTGATTGCTTTTATACCATTTGTAGAATTCATGGAGAACATTTTGGTGTTTGAAGAGGGAAAACAAAACGTGAGAAGGAAAAACTAAATGTCCCCTTACTATATGTATTTTGATATTTTGTTAGGATGAATATTTTGAAACTGTAAATAATGTTGGATAATAGATAATCTATAAGTATATTATTGATTTGGTAATTGTTATTTTGTAAATAATGGAATTCACTACTTATTTTTGAAATTTTCAATTTTAAATAGTTTGATTATATCAATGTGTGACAATATTTATTTTTTAATTTTTTTTATTACTCACCGGTCTGACCCCCGATTTAACTCACTAACCTTTAACCCACTGTCTCATCTGATTCAGTCACCAGTTCGATTTTGATATCATTGGTTTTCATTTCTACGGAGGAGAGGGGATTCCGTCGATGCTGTGAATGAATTTGCAATACCATCAGCCACACACGCGCTCTCTCTCTCTCTCTCTCTCTCTCTCTCTATATCCCATTCATCAATTATTGTAATCACGCCCCGCTCGGTCACTATTTTCTTCACATTTTTCATGTTCCCTTTGCCCCTATTCAATTCATCTGCTGCTCCCACACCCTTTTGATATTTTTTAAGGAGAAATTTACAATTAAGTAACAACCACAAGAATTAATGAATAAAAAATTTTAAATATTGATAAAATTACTATCAGGTCTCAGCAGTAGCTGGTCCAGTTGTTATTGATGACTGGTGAGATTGTTAATGACAACTGGATCAGTTAATGCTGGGATTTGATAGTAATTTTGTCAATCTTTAAAACATTTTGTTCATTGATTCCTCTATTTGGGATTTAATGATAAATTTCTTTCTTTTTTTTAAATCGGGACACTTTTTTTAAGTAAGTTTGCCTTGTAGTTCTATTCAAGTTACTGTTTAGATATTAAATATAAATAGATCTCTCAATAAAAATTTGAACATTAGTTTATCACATTTGAAGCATTGAACGCTTATGCTTGATCAAATCCCTGTTACTTGCTTGGGGCACATTTAAGCATGAAATAATGGATCCGTTTGGTAAAGCGTGAATAAGTACTTTTACCATTTACAAAGGTAAATGTATGAATGGAATTATCTCGTTTTACGAAAAAACACCGTTGAACATGCTTTTATCGTGCTCAAAGTCTATTTTTAACACTCGCCACATGATCAATAGTTTTTTGAGCTTTTATAGTTGAATGACATCAAACTATTGTGAGTTTACACCCCCCACCGTGATTTAGTTTATCGATTTTTAACTTAATTAAAATTTAGTCTATGGTCTTCTCTTATCTTTATAAATTAATTCTTGTTATGGACAACTCACATCGACAAATCATCCAATAGTCTTACATTGCAAAAGAGGTTACTAAACAGGGAACCGTTGATGAGAACGACCAATGAGATGTGGAGTTTATTTGCAGTCACATCAGCAATCTCTTTTACCATGTAAAATATTTAGTGATTGTTTGAGAACACCGTTTCCCAAACGGTGCACGTAAACCGAGATAAAACAATCTCGAAATCTATAAAATCATCTTGAAATCAGTAGAATACCTAAAGATCTGTAAATTCATTTCTCCCAACGGATTTTCCAAACACACTGAGTGATGCGTTAGGATGAATTATTCATTACAATGCTTAATTTATTGAACAAGATCATTTTAATCGAGTTAAAAATTGAATGACTGTAGAATTATTTTTCCCATTGTATAAAAAAAATAAAGCGGAGAGATAAGGCATATGATGGCCGCCATTATATAATGCTCGCATTACTTATTTTATTGTAGTAAGATAAGTTGTTTAAATTGAATTACACAAAGTTGAAGAGTTTGCTCCCAGAAAACATGTTGGTAAAATTAGAATGCACTGAAACAAAAGTTTCATTTGACAACGCAGTAGATAAATGTTTTTACCATTTACAATGTGAATGTGTGAATGAGATTATCTCATTTTACGGAAAATTACTGTTGAACGTACGTTTGATTTTTCTAAATATGGTTCCAAACAAACACAAAAACTAAATGTTGCATCGTTTGAAAGTTTTAAGAGATGAATGTGTATAATCTCACTAAATTATACAAGGCAGAAAATAATTTATTATAAATTGAATGGAATATAAATGTTAATTTTCACCGTTCTATTTAGATTTTCTAATCAGAAATAAGCTGATCAATTAACCTGTATTATCTGGCTGCGAAAAAAAAAATCACCAACAACCCACATTGTCTTAATCTATATATTACAACCAATTCAAACATGTATACATAATAAACATATTAATATTTTGTTTAAATCCGAAACCTCATCGAAACAACTTGCGGTAAACAACAATTCACATTTCTGAATATATAGGCTGGATGAGTAAAATTAACAATATTTATATATATACACACAGTGAAGTTATGCAACTATGAAGTTGATGGGATAATTGTTTTACTGTGATTACCATTAATGAATGAATGAATGAAAATAAATGAAACTAAACACCAAAGGAAACGTACGTTAAAATTATATACAAAGGCACAGCATTAGTACTACATAAAGATGGCCAGCACGTATAATTAATAAAGAAAAAGGCAGTTTAATTATTATAATTAATTAATTATAGCAACAATAGCAGCAGATAGTAGATGGATAAGGAGATAATAAGGCATTGCGAGGTGGTAATCAAGCTGAACACTCAACTGAAAGTGATCCACTTGAATTGCCTCCCAAGTTGGTGAAACATATGGGATCATTAAATTAATTAATAAATGCCCAGAGATAAGTATGAAGTGGTTCATTTCATTATTTACTCACATATAATAATAAATGGAATTTAATCAATAATGAGAGAGAGAGAGAGAGAGAGAGAGAGAGAGAGAGAGAGAGAGAGCTGTGGGTGGACAGTGGACTTTTGCTTTGTGGGGGGACAGATAGTCCAAACAGAGTATATTAAAATTGGAGATACTGAGAATTATTCTGAAAGATTAACGTGTTTATTTAGAAAAGTTTATTTACTTCCTAAAAGTATGTTCAATAGTATTTTTTCGTAAAATAAGATAATCTTCTCTACATATTTACCTCAACTTATATAAAAATATTTCTTTACCGCGTTCTCAAACGGACAAAATGTATTTGGAAGAAATATGAGGGAGTGGTTGCTCTTGCTCGTATTAACCACTCTCTCTGGTTCTATTAATTATAGGATAAAATTAAGTAACTTCACACTTCATTGAGATTGGTAATTGATAACTTTAAAATTATGGAAATATGTGTTACTTCCCAATTTTACCCTTCATAAAATTAATCACCATAGTAAAACAAAACGCTGTTTATGAATTAAAAGCACGCCAACTATCTGCAATTAACGAGTGATAAGATTAGGGGAAAACTCAACCGTGGTATAATTCCCCTGTATTTAGGACCAAGAAATGCTTTAAAATTTGATTTTATAATTAGAGGTAGAGGGAGCACATAAGTGAGAAGTTGATTAGTCACAGCGTATTGAATCAAAAGACAGTAAATAATTCACTTGACATCTTCTAAAAAAGATCAAATTTTTGTCCTCTGGGGTATCTTAAATGGTTACCTAAATACTAATCTCATCGTCTTGAAGGACAGAAAACTTATGGATCCATGTGTTAAGTATGAGTATGATCATAAAGGTCTGATAATGCAATCATGTGAAGGACTAACATTTAATGTATGCACTTTCTTTTTTTTCTCCTTTTTATAAAAAAAATGGGGTTGAAGACAGCAATATGCTAAGCTTGACGTTTTTTTAAAAACCATGTGGCAATACAAGAGCCAAGATTCTAAAACCACCACTGCAACAACTGCTATTATTACTTGAGAGTGATAGAATAAGAACACTAAGAATAGACAGCACAAAAAATGAAGGCGTATGTGAAGAGATCATCAATTAAGAATCAAAGATGTGGAGTGGAACACACTAAGGAATTAAGAGACACAACTACTTTGAAGAGGATAGAAAAGAGAAAAAGAAACACACACACAAAGTGCAAATTAAAACAAAAGGACAAGTTATACTTTGGAGCTAGTAGGAAAGGGAGAGGGATAAAGCAAAAGACACAATGGCCTACACACACACACACATACATGAATGAGAGAGGAAGACGATAATGGCCTCTTATTTTTCTTGATCATGGGGGGACTGCTAAAGTTATATTATCACAAGCGTTGGCATCAATCATAATCCTCTACCTTGTACTCCTCTCTCTTGTTCTTGTTTTACTATCATTCCTCTTTCTGTTTTTAAGTTTTATCAGCTAATATTATCTCCTTTTTTAGAAGATTAAAGAAGTTAAATAAATCAATATATTTATCGTTTTTTTCTAAACTAATTTATCTAATTTATAGACTGATATGTAATTTAATGATACCCATAAATATTTCATAATGTGCATAGGTTAAAGTAACTTATTTAACTTTTTTAATCCATTATGAAAAATTAACTGGGACTTGTATTAAAGATTTGAAATGATAAGTAAAGAATAATCATACATTAATTATATGTCTCTGCGACCAAACATAAAAACACAGCAACTATCGCAACTGGAGTTGACCTGTACATGGTCAAAATCCCTCTCCCTCAATGTGTGTATACATGTTTTGGATAAAAGGACAAGTATTATTATTATTATGAAGATAAAAAGATTAAAGTACAGAGTCTTAGGCTGGAAGCAACGGGGAAATTAAACTGCTCCATGTATGCTTGAAATAGGAGTTCAGAGTGGAGATCAAGGCAAAATGCACATTCATAATTGAAGATTATATGCTTTAAGGATTAATAGACTTCCATCTTTCCCAGCCGAACTTTTTAGATATTTTAGTATATGACTCAGAATTGCATTTCTAATAGGGTTGGGTTGAAATTGAAGCTGACAAGACATGATCCTCTTATCTTTTACTTTATAAGCCGCCTTTCCAATCAGGAAAACAGACCAAAAACAAAAGCCTGCTTTGATGAAGATATATCAAAGTCAGGCAAAAAACTTGAAAAGAAAAGATAAGATAAGAAAAGAAAATATAAGCCAAAATGCTTTTGATTTATAATAAAATTGACTATCATTGCCAGTTGGCCTCAACCTCCCCCTAATTCATCGCCACTGCCCACTATTCCAATAAAAAAGCACATGAAACAAGCAAACTCGTAATGGTTTCTGCGTTTACAACTTCCCCCCTAGGACTCAGATGAATGAAAAATATACTGTTAACCTGGAACCTCCAAATCCATGTATGACAATGAATTAAAAAAAAACACATAAAAATCTAACACATTACATTGCGCCTGCTGCTACAAAGCAAGTAAAAAGGGTGAAGCTGAGAAATTACTTTAGCTGGGTGTAAGATAGAATGATCGATGAGCCTGATCGATAGAGGCCCATATTTATTAATCAGAACTTACAGTACCCTTCACGTCGCAGAAACCTGTTCAGGAGAGGTGACATTTGATTTTCCATCTTAGAAGGAAAACAGACTTCCACCGTCATGTAAATGCATCAGGCAATTGAACAGCACTGTTCAGAGGCTTCCTTCTCAGAATCTGAGAAAGGGAAGGCAAAACGATGCCTTGCGGGGCTCAGGGGAATATTATATACAGCAGCCAACCATTCTATGAGGAGAGGAATATAAAAATGCTCTTTCACTTTTTCAAAACTAAGACTAGGCAAATTACACAGCTGCAGAGGCCGTGCGACGAAGATCCATCATATTATTGCCAAATTTCTCACTAAATTGGCGACCTTTCAAACTGGCGTGTCTCACAGGCTTCGGCTGATAAAGAGATGAAAGCAGCTCCTCCAGCTTCTGCACAGTGTATTTTGCATATTTTGAGGAGCTGGCATCTTGGTCAACCAAAGGACCATAATTCTGCATGTAACTCCGGTAAACAGGAACCACGGCTTGCACTATAAGCTGGGTTGTTTTCTCTCTTAGATCTCGTTCTGGCATAACCCAGCTTGACTGCTTTGCATACATCTCATCAAAAACTTCATTGAACTTTTTCAACCTTTTCTTGACCAGATCACGAGCAGTAGCACGCCCTCCTGAGAACAGAATCAGCCCTTCCCTACTCAAATGACCAGGGAGCTTTCCCCAGCTATCCCTCAAGAAAATTGTGGAGTAATAGTCCTTGTACTGTTCATGTTCTTTCAACCAAGAATCCCCCAAGAGATCCCCAAGCTTAGTTCCTTTCAGGTGCTTGTACAGATGCCAGTGATTGTTCATAGCAAAGAAGTTTGATAGCATAGGATCATCATACGCCTTGATCCATGTCTCCAAATTCAATTCTACGGCTTTTATTATGTTTAAAACCTCATTCACTAGGAGTCTCTCCTGAAAGCTCTGGCGTTTCCAACTTCGGTGTATGATAAGGACTTGTGTCAATATTGGCTTATAGTCGTCCCCTAGGAGTTTGTTACAATAATCAGTAATGAAACTCACTAATCTTGGGACGTTGCCATCAGGAGGAGGGGGATTCTGTCTCTGCAACTCTACCTGGACCAGAAGTTCCCAGAAAATATCTGCTGCTCCATCAATCACTCTCTTGATTAAATCCCTAGTCAAGTTCTGAATTTCAACACACGCTGCTCCACCAAAAAGGCGGTTGAAATCCAATCTCAATTTGTTCAGAGATGCAAATATGTCCAACAGCTTTAAAAGTTTGATGGGGTCCTTCTTACTCTCTGTTACAGTCTTCCCAAATTGAAGAAATGCAAGTATACCAGCCTGTGCAGCTATCTTTGAAAAGCAGCCCATCCACACATCCAATCCAATCTTCTCAAATACATCATTACAAAGTTTATACTCAGCTTCAAACAGATGCTTCACTGCAAACTCTAGATGCTTTCCCCATTGGGCTATATATCCTTCAATGCTCTGCACATCATTGAATTCAGCTATTGAGATCTCAAGGTAATCCAGATTGAGAGCCTGCAAGCTTGCTCTGACATTTGAACTACGGACTTCAACATAAATGGATATGCACTTCTCAAGTCTATTATTAGCAATCAATCTGCTAAGAATTGCTTGCAACTTGTGGATAATAGATACCGGTAAAGGTGAAGGAGCAATGCATGCCTGATCGCCAAGAGTAGGTGACAGTGACATTGGAAGTGGAACACTGTTTTCAGTCAATAGCTGCCGGAATTCATTTTCCAGTTTTTGCAATGCTGCTTCTAAAAGCCCACCATCCAGTCGAGCCTTTCCCTCGTCATTTTGCAATTCACGAAGATTTTGAAGAGATTTCTTCAAATTTGACAGATACCTTTCATCAGCAACAGTATTATCTTCCAAGTACTCCACTATATCCTCCAACCATTGAATCGCCAATCCACAGTTATCTGCCAAGAACCTCAGTGCCTCTTCGAGGCGCTTCAACACTGACAAATAACCCGGGAGATCATTACGCGGATCAGATAAGAGTGACTTTTCCAGGCCATGAACTGCATCAAAAACCTTGAGTACAGCAGCAGCAGGGCCAACCGCTCGATTAATATGTCCACCAACAGCCACAAGGGCGTCCTTGTTAGTACGAATGGGGCGAACTGCAGATTCAAGGGAAGGTAGCCTTTGGCTAATCTCCTCCAATCTAGGCCCAGCCTTCTCTAAAGCTAACCCCAGGGACTTCGACTTCTCTAGGCTAAGCTTCAGTGACTTCTTGGCGGAAATCAAATTCTGAATTTTACTATCGCTGCTAGCATGCACTAAATCAGCCATTCAGATTCAAAAGCTGCTACCCCAGCCCAATCCAGAAATCAATGTTTTTAGAATTGTAACCTCAGCTCAGGTAGGTGGGAGCATAAGACTCGTTAACCAATAAGAATAATTTTCTTCTTCCCTCGTATTGATCTATGAGTAACTTCCATCAAGCCACATGGGAACCATCGAAAATGTAGTTGAAATCAACCGGGATTGGTGCGGTAAGAGTTTTGCATCACCGACTTCACCAAGCTCGTACCGAATCAAAGAATAAGAGCAGACACTAGGGGGGGCGAAATGAAATCTACAACGGACCCACAGCAATCCAGGGTTTAAGCAGAGGCGGCCGGCAGAAATAGTGGGAGACAAGAATGAGGGAGAACTCACATGAAAAGGAAGAATATCAGAGTCAAACCGGCGAGTCGGAATTGAATGAGGGAAAGGAGTTGGTATGAGGAAGAAAAGAAGAAAGAGCCTGGATTCTGAATCCGATTTGCAATCAGAGATGAAGTGGAGGAGTGAGAAACCCTAAGAACTGTGTAAATGGGAAGGGAGAGAGAAGAGAGGACATTAAGATGCTATGTTTTGATTCTATTTTTGGGGGAAAGCATGCAAGAAGTGCTCGACAGCGAGGCAAAAGTACTTGCCTCACTGTGTTCACCTTTCTGTAATCCCTCTCCCTCTCTCACTCTCCACCCCCTCTTGTTTCTGGAAAAATAAGAGAACTTCGTCCGGGTTGTTTATTTTCTCCTGAGCATAACCGAAGATAATCCACATTCGATGTATCTAATATTAAATTTAGGTGTCTCCTTCAACAAGATTTACCTAGATATGAGAGAATATCCTCCCGGTTGGTATTTACTTAATCTTTTTGTTAAAAAAATTTACAAGTAAACAAATGGATTAAGTCTAATAGAAATGTAACATAACGTTGAGAGAAATGATGGCATGCATCTGAAAGTGCCTGGACGAGAGGACTCTGTCTTTAATAAAAACAGAGGATCTGTGTGTTTTTAGGAGAATGGCTGCGTTTGATTTTCCGTTGGGAATGCCGTTTTGGCTCTCAAAATCCATTCTCACGCAAGTCGAGATAAAATTCCTCTCACATAAAGTATCTCGGAATCTGTGTTCATTTTCCCAACGGATTTCCAAATAAAGCCATGTAAGTTGAAATTCCATCGGAGAGTAATGATAATTTCTGTAATTTTTTTTTCTTGTAAGATCTGCAGCAAAGGCAAATTGACCGATTGAAATCATGGACAGATCTACTTGTATTAAATATTTCAACGGGTTCAGCCGCACCCTCCATACGAACACGCATATTAACAAATATTTCCAGCATTGTTCTAATTTTATGCATATAATGCAATTAAATTATTCACTTACGACCAACCAATAGTTTCCGATTTTTTTTTTCTCCTTCCAAGTGCCCTCTGTCTTACTCGAAAAAAAGACGATAAAATTATTCAAAGTGAGGGGAACAAGAATGAGAGGGAATCTCGAATGGAATGAGTGGGAATCCAGTGTAAAATAACTTTTTGTGAAGTATATAGCCTATGTTTGGAAATGATTACAAAAAATCTAAACATATTTTAACAGTGTTTTTTATGTAAAACGATATAATCTTATTCACATATTAATCTTGGTTTACGTAAAATTACCTTTTAGCACATTATCCATCATTTTTTGTAACAGTACACCACCAGGAGAGTCGAACCCCACATTTAAAGTGCTTCCAGAATAATTCTTGTGGCCACAAAAAATGTATCGACCATTCATCTGGTGGTGCTGTAATAAATAACACTGGACTTGTTTAAAACGTTTACGAAAATTAAAAACACACTCTAAATGGATGTGCTGGCAGTAAAAGTACTTCTCTACTGTATTTTTAAACGGGTATATTGCGAGTAACAAAAATGATTCACCCACACCCCTTCCCCACCAATATATTCATTCCACGTATCCTTTTTTTTTTTGTCCCAATAATATGCATCTAATTGATTGATTCTACACTTGTGTTAACATACTGATCTTGAAATAAGAAGCTACTTAAAAAATTATTAAATAGCCATTATGACATGGGATTTATCGAATGAACACGTAAATTAATGATTTGATCAACTGAAACACTAAAGGAGCTTATCTCTATATCACTATCTATAAAAAACTTCACAAAAGTTTATCAAACTTTTGTAAACTTTTTTTTTTTTTGATACAACTTTTGTAAACTAAAACCTCATGGGAACTCGTCTCTTGATTTATTACAGATGCACAGGCCCATTGGGCCCAACAACTCTATAGTACTCATTAGAGGATGGAGGCCCATCCCACTTTACATTCTAGAGGTAGTTAGTAGTCACCGCCAGCAGCCCGCTAGGTTGCGGGTTGGATTTCCCAACCCGCAGCCTGCCATGGCGGGCTGACCCGCCAACCCGCCAGATTTTAATTTTTTTATAAAAAATAAAAAATAAATTATTTTTCTTTTTTTTTACCCAGTTTTTTCTATAAGATTGCATATTTATGATATTCTCTTTCAAATTCTATGAATAAGTGTTCAATAATTTTCTAAAAATAGAATTTAATATTACTTTTTCCTTTGTAAAAAATATTGGGATGGAAAAAAAGTACATAAAATCTATATTTTTTCAAAAATAAAAAATAAAAAACAGCCCGCCTAACCCGCGGGTTGAAGATGGCGGGCTGAAATCAGCCCACCATCTAGCCAGCCCGCAGCCCGCCAATTCTGGCGGGCTGGGCCCAACCCGCATTACCACTACTAGAGGTAGTTGCTTTGATTTTTATAATTGATGTTAACCTTTGCATTTAAAATAAAAATGTTAGGTTTAGTTTTCATATTGAGCTTATTGTCAGATTTTTTTTAACTATGCTGCATATCATAGTCATATTTTCCAGTTGAAATGTCATGGGCTTCTAATTTAAATATTAAGCATCTTAGTATCAGTGCAACCCTCTTTTGGTGTTTAATGTATGACATAAATAGAGTTAGTTTTAATTCTAAATATATGACTATATTCCATATTTAGCCTTTCCTCCCTTAAATATATGACATTGAAGTTAACATTATGCGTTGCAAAGTCAACTTTTAGGAATGTCTATGTTTGTTTCTCTTTTCGCCAAAAGGAACTAATGTTTGGCTACAGCCAAGGAATGGCTTAGCTCTACCAATCTGAATCCCGTGCGGAAAAAAAAACCTTCAATTGGAGACAAAGGGTAATCTGGTAAATACGAACCTCACCCTTTAAATGCAGAGATGGATGTTTGACTAACAAGGATGTTATGGGAATGGAAATCAAGCATCCAAATGCACTGATTGCCTAGATATTTATTACTCATGATAAATTTTATACAATCGAAAAAAAAAACCTTTTTTTTACAATTATCTGAATAAAAATACAGTATAGTAGTACTTTTAAGTAAATTGAAATAAATATATGAATGACATTATCTCGTTTTATAAAAAATATAGTTGAATGTGCGTTTAAACTTTGTAGACACATTGTATTGCCATCCAAAGACCAAATTTACAATTCAACCCCCGTCAACTCTCCCTTCATCACGCTAAACATCCTCCCGCTTCTTTCTCTTTCTTCGTCTTTGTCAATTCCACCCTCCTCACGTTGACTGAAATACCAACCCAACACCCCCGGCTCCGTTCTCTTGCATCTCCGCCTGCAATGCGTGAAGGTGCTCCCCCTCGTAGGTCACGATCAGCATCGCCGGATCATCCGGGGCCCGCTCTACGTGTTTCCTCGCCGGACAGCCTCTCACCGTACTGCACTTGTAGTAACCCCTGTTTCAGCAGGTCCCAACCAGCCTTAGACAACAAAACAATTAAACAGACACGCCCTTGTAGGCTCAATCAACGTACACAATTCGCTGACGCTCACCTTGGATACGGTGATCCCTTGATCGGCTTCTGACCGTACTTCCTCCACGAGTACTCGTCCGCCGGAATATCCGCGATCTTCGAACTAATCGCCGGAACCCTTACCACCTTCTTCATCCGATTCTTCCTGAAGGAAATTGAAAAACAGAGCTGTCATTAAAGCGCCGGTGTTGATAACGTGGGCCGGTGCAATAATTTTGCAAAGTCAACAGTCAAAAACATGCAGAGAGTTGGAGACAGAAGCGATATTAATTTCGGGGACCTTGAATCTCTCAATTTGTTCAGAAACGGTTACAATTTTCCATAAATCAGCTTCGGGACAAAGTAGGCACTGTTTGTTTGGATAAAGTATTTTTACATAAAATGAAATAATCTACTTTATATATTTACCTAATTCTGTGCATCACCGAAATCGTTGACTACCAGACCTATATTCTGAGTCGACTCGGTTACCATTTTTAAGAGGGAAGTGGTTGATTTCGTGACGTACCTTCTTTTTGAGCAGTGGCACTTGCTGGAGCCGGAGAGGTTATCGGAGTGCTCACGGTGGTCGTGGCATCTCTTCTTCGTCGGAACCGTCGATAGGGGTGGCTTCCCGTTGCCGGAGACCGTTGGCGCTGCCTGTGCAAGGAAGATGGACGATCCTTGTTTGCCGTTCGAGACGCTACCGTCGCCGGTGATGGCCGACGACATGAAAGATGAGTTCGAAGACACGCTGAAGGTTTCCTTCGTGAACTCCAGCTCGAGGGACTTCGTGTTGGAGCTCAGTATACTGGGCTTTGTGAAATCGAGAGTCAAGGACTGTGAATGGGCCGGAACAAAACCGGATGGAGCAGTGCTGTTGTTGATCGGAGCGTGATGCACGGTTACGGGATTTAAGATCGGAGGTGGCGGAGAGGTGAACTGCGCCGGTGTTTGATTCGGAATTTGCGATTGGGAAATGTTGGCAGACGAGGGCGCGGCTGATGATGGCGGCGGCAACTTTGTAGTGGAAGGGGGAGACGAACTGGAAGAGAATGGAATCGGTGCTCTTCTGAATCGGGCATGGCCAGTGCGATTTAGAAGAGAAATGACCTTCTTAAACTTAGAGACAGTAACATCGGTGAGATCAGCGCAGTCGACGGGGTTGGGTTTGTGGGATAGAATACGGATTAGATTCTCCATGCCCTTTAATCCCTCCGATGCAGCCTCCTGAATTGCTTTCTTCTCGTCCATTTTCAGAAACCCCATGAGCTCCACCGCCATTTCCGCGCTTTATTAGAGGAGGAGAAAGAGGGAAAATGAGATAAATCAAACTATCGAAACTCACACCGCCATGGAAGTTGCAGAGGTAGGTTAGAAGAGAGAGAGAGTAGGTCCGAATGCGGGCAAGAGGGAGATATATGGGAAGGGAGGTGACCGGATGACCGGGTGGATGAGAGAGAACATCCAACTGGGATTCTTCCTGATCGGACGGCTGAGATGTTGGTGTGGGGATTGTGATGTGAGGTGAGAACGTAAGAGATGAAAAATGCGCGTTCTCTTTTTTACTGTTGGAAGTTGAAAATCAAACGGGAGCAAGCAAGACTTGAAATTGGACTTTTTCTTTGATTGTTTCCTTTTTTTTAATTCCAAATTCAAATTGGAATACGAAGGTTAGATTTGTCTTTTCCGTCGTGTGCAATGAATGTATATTGTATTTAGCAAGCATTGATCAACGCAAATAATGAGTTGAAAGTTGGACCGGGTAAAGGTATCAATATTATTGTCAATAAACAAATAGTAGTGGGTTGAGTTAAGGTAATAGAAGTTTCTAGCGTGACTTTTGAATGGAGTCAATACCAATAATGATCGGTTAAAGTCTAAACGCCCGTTAAATAGTATTTTTAGTAAAATGAGATAATATTATTCATATATTTATCTTAATTTTTGTAAAAGTACTTCTCTACATGTTTCCAATCTAATTTAACAATAGTAATATCTACAACGGCAACAGTAATAACAAAGTGTGTGTGAAAGCTTTGATTGAGATATGTATAGTGTTTGTTTGGAAACACTTAACTCTCACTCAAAAACATGTTCAACAGTGTTTTTTGTAAAATGAGACAATCTCTTTTATATATTTATCTCGACTTATATAAAAGTACTTCTCTTCCTCTTTTTCAAACGGATTTAGAATGGTGCGGAAAGGGTGTTTGAACTGACTTTTGCGTTTTGAGCATTTCACATAGGAGGAAGACTCATCCATCGTGTTGACTTTTTTTTTATCATCACATTAATAACTTAACCTTCTCGTGTTTGTTTGTATTTGACAACTTTTTTTTTTTTGTTGAATTGAATGATTATTTAAAATTCAAAGATTTGCAGAGCTGTACTCGTGAATATATAAGATTATTGCTCATTTTATAATTTATTGGTTGTAGTCTCAGGATTTGGTCGTACCTGCAAATTGGTCAAAACCCATCTAGTACCAATAAAATTGGTCTTCATGCATCCAAGGAAGAAGAAATTAAAGGCGTCTAACGCCCTTTTTTTTCTCCTTTTTTTTGCAGCACAAGGTTTTGGAAAATTCTTGCCTATGTATTTTGACTTCCCTCTGGGCAAATGGATCATACCCTATTAAAAATTTCACAGTGTTGGAATTTTGGGTTCGACAAGCACTTGATGAACCAGATGAGTTAATTTAAAATTTTGAATAATTTCTAATCAATACATGGATTAATTAACTGATCAATTGATTAATTGATCGGATAAAAAAATGTGGATCACGAGTCAGCTGAATAGTCCATAAAAGATATTTAAATATATAAATTAAATAATGAAATTTAATTTATATCATTTAAATAATCTATCATTAGTTATAAGATGAATATAAATATATTTATTTATATTCTTAATTTATTTAGTCAAATGAGGGGTTGAGAGAATCTTTTAACTAACAGTGGACATTTTGAGTTCTCAAAATATCTTTAACCTACTCCTATAAGTAATAGGTCATCTCATCAGCTTTTTCACTGAAGTCATTGAGTTTTTCGATTACCCCTTCCCTCTCTATTTATCTAGTTTAGGTGAATTCAAAATAGAATAAATTAGTTATTTTGAATAAATGTAACTTGTTTTTTAAATATCTGGTTAATTTGAACAGAGGTATATCCAACACCATGAATTATTTTTCGAAATGCATTAAACACCATAAATTATTTTGTGATGCATCAATTATCATGAAATATTTCAGGATGTATCAAACACGCTCAGGGGTATTGAATATAACACTAATTATTTAAAATTATTAAATACACATAAAAAAAACACTCTGCGCTGTACTAGATAGATAGATGTACCTTAACCCAACATTGTACCTAGCAAATTGATACCATGGGTTTCCAGGAAATGGACTTAACTGAGAAAGGGAATAACAGTTGATCAACATAAACACCACATCAATCATCGTGAAATATTTTATGATGTTGGATCCGTTTAGAAAAATGATAGGGAAATATTTTTATGCAAGTCGAGATAAATATATGGAGGAGATTATCTCGTTTTACGAAAAAATACTTTTGAACGTACTTTTGGGTGAGAGTTAAGTGTTTCCAAACAAGCACGTAATCTCATAATGTTTTATAGTTTGTTTGGATGTAAGGTTGAAAATAACTTTTACAGATTTCGAAGCAAAACCTAGGTTTTGGAGAATATATTTTGAAAAATAGCTTTTACAGATTCCGAGGCAAAACCTAGGTTTTGAAAAGTGATTTATGTTTGGGAAGTTATTAACTTTTACGGATTCCGAGGCAAAAAATTGGGTAGTAAAGAGGAAAGTAAGAAAGAGAAAGAGAGAAAGCGTAGGAAATGGGAAAGAGGAAAAAGTAGGAAAGAGAAAACCTAGGTTTCAAACTGAGGTTTGTAACTAAAATAGTTTTTGGGAAAAAAAATTTTGCTTGGACAAAACCTCAATTTTAAGGTAAAACCTAGATTTTAAAACCAAACTAGATTTCAAAAGTTGTTACCAAACCCAACTTTAATCTACGATGGTCAAAGCGCATTGAACTCAAATTGGTCTGATTTTATTATGTGCATGTTACATCAATAATAGTTCAGTCTAAAGTTCGATGGAGTTCAGACAAGAAAAAAGTGGCGTCAACCATTTGAATTAGCAAACCATGTCATTATTAACTACGATTATATATATAATAAATGATCATGGACGAGTTTATGTGAACCTGGCGTTATAATGAGTTTGTTTGTAACAATATTTGAAAAAAGTTAAACACATGTTCAATAATGTTTTTTCGTAAAATGAGATAAGCCCTTTCACATATTTACCTTAAATTGTATAAGAGTACTTCTGTACCGCATTCTCACACAATTACGTCACCGATGAAGAAAATGGGCAGCACTCTGAGAAAAATTATTAAAATAAGGGAAAATAAATAAAGCTGACCCGAACCAAAAAAGTGGGGAATCACATGGAGAACGAGTCATCTTTCTTTAATATTGAAACCGCTGACCCGATTTATTTCCTTCATTTTTTAAATCTTTTATTTATTCTCCGGTTTATATTTACTGGACCCACCATCCACACCGGCTCTAGCCGGTAAGTTCAGGAGAAGCTTTCTGCACCGTAAGATTCGGTTCGGGTGATTCAACGGTGGTTATTCCTGTAAAGAGTTGACTGTCGTTCCTTTTTAATTTCGAGAACCTCAATGCACAAGGGCCATTGCAGGTCCGCCACGTGGATCAGCAACTTTAATTATTGGTGGTGAATAGTTGAATACTAGCTGGACGCAATAAATATTGCTCAATTTTTATTTTATTTTTAAAATGCTAAAACGAAAAATGGACCAACCAAGAGTTTTCTTCCTTTTTTTTTTAATTACTTACAGGGTCAAACCCTCAATCTCGAAAAAATTTAAAGGATTTGTTTGGGAACTCCGTTGGGAGAACGATCGTTGGAAGGAATGACTTTTGGTATAATGTTACATTAATAATAAAATTTATGTTTGGATAAACCGTTGATAAAAATACAGTTATGTTTGAATAAACTGTTAGCCAAAATGACTTTTTGTAAAATGTATTTATATTTAGATTGAGATTTGGAGAAGTGCCTTTTGGATGAACATTATTTAAAAGGGTATGAATATTATTAATATATAATTATTTTATACTTTTTTAATGAAATTAGAAAAAAAATCAAGCAGTCGAAGGCTCTCAAGTTCGAAAAAAATCAAGGGTATGAATATCCCACCCTCCAATTCCTTCATATCCGCAAACAAGTGGTTGACATCCTCCGACTTTCCATTCCTTGCCAGTGCCTGCACCATGTTAGTGGGCTACAACTGGGTACTTTTGCTAGAGCAGGTAATTCAGGTATGGTCTGATTAAATCAATTTAATTAAATGATTGAATTTATGATTTTGAACCCTCACAAGGAAACGGATCTAAAATGGATCAATCCTGAAGGGATGAGGGCTTAAAAGGGCTTAAATTTGGAGGAATTTGGTAGCTGGATTTAAACGGATTGACCTGAATTTTCAACTATATTATTTGCGATGACGTTAAAAAGCTTGCTTATGTAAATCGAGACAAAATTTGCCGGCGTTTGTGTTTGATGCACTGAGATGGATAGTCATTTGATTGAATGAATATGTCTTTTGTACTTTTCTATACAGGGAAAGATTGGCAAGACTAACTCAAGCGCCATGATTATTTTTAGTGGAGGGTTATTTAGCTTGTTGCTTAGCTTGTCCCCGTCAATTTCTCAACATTTTATTGTGGAATATGCATGTCTGTTTACATAAAAACTCTGCCCATGTCTCTTTTTAATACTTAAAATTCTGTAATACCCAATGATTATGACTCAATCGTTAACCAATTCAATTTAGGGGCACAACTCTGATTTTAACGTATCTGCCCCAATGAAGGATCCATTGGTTGAAACCAGTAGACGCATTGATCAATCAATTTTCTACTTGCTAGCTCCAATAAGCTTAATTAGGTTCTCAGACAATTAAGTAGTTATCTCTGTTTAGCTGCAAAAAAATCAAGTGTTTGGTCCAGAAAAACAGAATCAAATAATATAAATGTATGTGCTTGGATCAATCACGCCAGTAACTCCATTTTTGGGTACAAGTAACTCAACTTATTTAACAGTAGAACTACTTTACCAACCCATGGTTGGATATAGTGGCAGAGTATCTTCATTCCTCATTGTATAATAAATTAATACTCGAATTTTTAAGATGTATCAATAATACCCGATAATATCTTGAAAGAGAGGGATACATCTGCCTTAAAAAAATACTCCGCTCTTATGGTATGTGTTTGGATAAGCTTTTTAGAGAAATGTGATAAAATCAATTTTAGACAATGATCTTTAGAAAAATAGCACTTAAAGATGCAGAGAGTATACTTTCTGAAAAACCATGGATTGGTTACCACAAATATATTCCAGGAAAACCCCAAAAGCACATTCACACAAGTTAAGGTAACACTCCTTTTTTTATTGTATATAAAATTTTATAAAATCACTTAAAATATGTTAATTCAAACACTTATCCGTGATCCGTGTCCACCTGCTTGCCACAAAAATACTGATTATGATTTTTTAGTTAAAATACCAATAAAAAATAACTGATAAGGCAAGGGCCACTGTTGAGGTTTGACTTTGGCATAAAAATTTACTTCTGCGATAAGAAATCTGGGGAATCTGCAATAGTCTTTAAGATCCGTGCATCGTCGAATGCTGCATTACTGTATATACAACAAGTACTATATGTTATTCAAAAAAAAAAACAAGTACTATATGTATGTTTTTGTATTGAAGCTCCCCCACACATTTTATTATTCCTTCAAAGTCTTCGCCTCTGGTTGGCCGGAACAAAGCAGGAAATAAATAAGAGATAAAAACAAAAAGGTCTTCGTGGCTCGGTTGTTAAAAAATACATCACGTTTTGCTAATTAAGAGATCCGACAATTTAGAATAAGGTTGCGAGTGGTCCAGCAGCTTGACAAGTTTTCATCTTCATAAAGAATGATCATATATATGTTCACACCATTTTATACATGTAACTCAATCACACTCTGTGATAAAATTGTTGGCATGATTTGCATAAATCAATGATTAAATTTAATTGATACATAATCTCGTATTAAATTGATTTTATGGGGGTTCATTACCCTGTGATACGTGAATCGTACGATACAAGCTCAATGTTATGTAGCTAAGCTCTTATGGCCAGCGTAATGAAAATCGGACCGGACGGTTCGGATAAAAAACCGACGAACCGGTCGGTGATCCGGTCCGGTTTGACCAGTGACCCCGGGTTGGGTCAACCCAGTACAACCCCAGGGTCAACCCGAGGAACCCGCCGGGTTAGGTGAGTTCCCCGGGCTGTGCTTTTTTCATTTGATCAGGGACGAAACGACATCGTTTCGTCCCTTTTATTTATTTATTTTTTAAAATCATTTAGGTTTGAAAATTTGACACCGCCTGCCGTCCCCACAGCTCACAAAACAACAAGCAAAACTCAAAAAATCAGAGGTCCACACTTCCCAATGCTGCTGATGCATGTATGCTTACTACTTAGGCTCTATAGGATTTTAAGTGCTCGGTCTTATTCTCTCTCTATGATCAAATGCGTGGGATAGTAACTTCAAGGTTTTGTCTGATTGTTTTGTCTTATTCTCTCTGTGATCAAATGAGAATATGAGATAGTAACTTCAATGTGATCAAATGAGAATCTGGTGCACCTCTTGTTTTGTTTGATTGTTGTTTTACTCTCTTGTTGTTTTGTTCTGCCCATAACCTGTTGCTTTGTTGGTTTCTTTGTAGTTTCTTGGTTGATTGTCACTGTTGTCTATTTATAATGGAGGCTCAAGGAACCGAAAATCCTACTGAGCATCATAATCCTCCTACTAGCAGTAGCTTCCTAGAATCATCATCAGGGAGTGTGAAAAAATCTGATCCTACTTGGCAATATGTTCCCCTTAAAAAGGAAGGGAAAATAAATGTGTTTACATGCTTATTATGTTCTTTCAAATGATTCCTTACGTTCACGATAGATACTAAGTTGCTGCATCATTACAATATAGTTGTCAGCATCTTCAGGTGAGCTAGACTCAAACACATCAATCACCGATTGCATTAATCTGTGCTTCCTCACAAAGTTAGGACTATACAAGAATGCATGATTCAACATGTATGCTGTTGCATGAAGTTGATTCTTCAAATGCTTATCCCATCGAGATTGAATGATGTTTGTATAAGGCTTGTATAAGTCCTTTTTCCCTTGAAACATGCCCTTGATGGCATTCTTTGCCCTTTGCATGCCTTCATAGACATAAGGCATTGACGGCTTGTCATTCGAATCAACAATACTCATCAATCTTATTAGAGGAGACACGATTTTCACAATTTGGTAGCAATCGTTCCAAAACCGGTTATCTAATATAATTGTACTAAATGTTTTCCCAGCTTTGGTGCTTGCTAATTTATGATGTATAAAATGATTATCAATGACTAAAGCTTGTAAATCATGTTTATGTAAATATATACTATGTAAAGTGATGAATGTGGTAGCAAATCTTGTCGCACCAGGGCACATAATTTTCTTCCAACTAGGTCTTTTCCTTAGCCAAGATAAGAATATCATATGATTATATGCAAAAACTATGATTTTCAATGCCTTTTTTGCAAGTTCAGACACATGAGGCATGGAAGCAATGTCTCTTAAAATAAGATTTAAACAATGAGCCGCACAAGGAGACCAATGGGCTTGTTTGGATAGTCTGTTAGGAGAACGATCACAGATTCCGAGGTAAATATGTGAGAAGAATTTTGTTTCGGTAAGCGCAGGAATGGCTTTTGGGGAGGCAAACGGCCTCCCCAAACAAGCATAATAAATATTTTTATATTTACCATTGATCAATCTTCCACATGCCACATAATTTGCAGCATTGTCAGTCACCACATGCACTATATTTTTTGGACCAACCCATTCAATAACTTCACTGAATAATGAGAATAAAGTGTTGGCATCTTTAACCAAATCTGAAGCATCAACTGATTTCACAAACACCATGCCATGCACTGAATAGACTAATAAATTAATCAAAGTTCGTTGTCTCACATCAGTTCAACCATCAGCCATAAGAGTGTATCCATTTTCCTTCCATTTAGCACGATGACTATCAATTAATAGTTGACATTCTTTTTTGCAATCTCTCAACAAGCTAACCCTATATTCATGAAAACTAGAAACCTTAAAACCAGGACCAATTGAAACAGCAACATCAATAGCTTTTTGAAACAAAGGGCAGCTCAATGCATTAAATGGAATGCAATTCACAAAAGCTCATTCAGCAAAAGCCATCTTGGCATTATGTATTGCTTCTTGACTAGTCCATGCACTCTTGATACTTGGTTGCGAACTAGGGGTTGTCCCAGGTGCAAAATAATTGTCAACCCTTCCAGCCCAGAAGTTTTCCTCTTTGATGGAGTTGATTCCTCAATTAATATCTCTTTACTAGTCCCTTCTTCTACATTATGAACATGCTTCTTCTTTGCTCCCTCTATCAAAGATTCTTTCATTCTAGTACGTACATCATGAGGGACTTTTTTGCAAGAACTCACTTGACCACTCACACCAGCTAAATGTTGTTTCAACCTATTTATCCTGCCTCCCTTGTAACTTGAAGAACATAATAAGCATGTAAACACATTTACTTTCCCTTCCTTTTTAAGGAAAACATATTGCCAAGCAGGATCAGATTTTTTCACACTCCCTGATGATGATGCTGGTAAGCTACTGCTAGTAGGAGGATTGTGAGGCTCAGTAGGATTTTCGGTTCCTTGAGCCTCCATTATAAATAGACAATAGTGACAATCAACCAAGAAACTACAAAGAAACCAACAAAGCAACAGGTTAAGGGCAGACCAAAACAACAAGAGAATAAAACAACAATCAGACAAAACAAGAGGTGCACTAGATTCTCATTTGATCACATTGAAGTTACTATCTCATATTCTCATTTGATCACAGAGAGAATAAGACAAAACAATCAGACAAAACCTTGAAGTTACTATCTCACGCATTAGATCACAGAGAGAGAATAAGACAGAGCACTTAAAATCCTACTAAGCCTAAGCAGTAAGCATACATGCATCAGCATAGTTAGGAGCTTAAGCATTCCATCCTTGGGGCCATGACAAGCAACATGGGGAAGCCTAATAACATAGACAAACAATAATTATGACTTTGATGCCATAACCAACGATCAACAATGAACAAACCACAACCAACGATATGCTTAAAAAACAGAGTCTCAACCAACCACAATATGCTAAAAAAACAGAGTCTCAGCCAACCACAAACCATTTTGAGAATGAACATAATAATCAAACAAATTATAGCATAAAATTGGAATAGAAGTTAAGGAATGCATAAAAGTAAAACAAACCATAGCTCAGAGCCTCAGACGGTCAACGACGATGAAATAGCGACGGGATAAAGCGACGGAATCCCAACAATGTTCAACGATGATGAAAATAGCAAAGCTCAGAGGAACAAAATGAAGCAAAAGTGCAAAATGCTTTAACGGCAACGACTCGAGCCAGAGAAGATGGAAACCCAACGCAAAATGGTTGTAGAGTGAAGACCCAAGAGGCCAGAGTTCCTGAGCCTGTGAAAGTCAAAGAAACTTTTAGGGCAAAAATCAAAGGGGATAAACTATAAAGACGTCGCAAGAAGGTACAGGAGAAGAAGATTAAGGTGAAGAGAACAGTCGCCGGAGGAGGGGGTGGAGGAGCTTCAACGGCCGGTGGCGGAATCGCGCAGGAAAGAAGACGGCACTGCGTGGAGAGAAATCGCGGCAGCAGTGGGAAGTGGGGACCTCTGATTTTTTGAGTTTTGCTTGTTGTTTTGTGAGCTGTGGGGACGACAAGCAGTGTCAAATTTTCAAACCTTAAACAATTTAAAAAAAATAAATAAAAGGGACAAAACGACGTCGTTTCGTCCCTGATCAAATGAAAAAAAGCACAACCCGGGGAACTCGCCTAACCCGGCGGGTTCCCCGGGTTGACCTTGGGTTGTATCGGGTCAATCCGGGTTGACCCAACCTGGGGTCACTGGTCAGACCGGATCGGTTTGCTGGTTTTCGGTCCGGTTTTCATTACACTGGGTATTATATTATTAAATGTTTAGTTTGATCCTTTTTCCTGAAACGACATACTCCTGCCTCCTCTAATTTTCAAATTCGTTTTTTTAGGATTTTCCCCATTTAACGACTATTCCTTGTTTTTGACAAAAAAAAAACAACTATTCCTTGTTCGTGAAGCACGGTTGCAAAATTAATTAAGGTGGCACTAAACGATATTTAAAACCACCTGGTTCCTAATCTATAAAATAAACAATGATCTCAGTATCTCTGCGGTTCGATTGCACCCTTCCTAGCTAGTGATATTTAATTTACTCATTTCATTAAAAACCCATCACCCCGTAATAGAATATAATCTCAATCACAAAAGTCTATGCCATATTTTAAAAAGATGCGTTGCTATGCTATTATAATGTAACTTAATGATATTAATTACGGTTATTTTAAATGAGGGGCACGATGTGTTGTGCATTTGAGAAATGTATATTTATATATGGTTTAGTCAGTGGCAAAAATTTAAATATGGGTTCGTCACGTTAAAAATAAATATGATCCCCTTCGATCATACCTAATTTGGCTGCTTCTTTTCTAAGTGATTATTTTAAATACAAAAATTAGATACACACATATACTTAAAAGCACTGGTTCATCTGTTCAATTATTCTCAACAAATATTTATTAATCTCCTCAGAATATCTGTTAGATAAAGACTCTAATCAGCATGGGGTTTGTTTGGCATTCTGTTTAAAAAAATCAAAAGCATGTTCAATAGTTTTTTCCACTTTGACCCGTATAATTAATTAGATGGGTGAACCAGTGAAAATAAAGAACGCAGCTGTCTTTAACTGAAAATGAAAAAAAAAACAGTAATTTAAAAGTCCCTCCACTGTTTAAGACAACGACAAGGCCAACAAAATAGAAAATAAAATAAAATAAAAGGGAATCTGTGAACTGTTTGAGCGGCCCTTCATAATTAGCGATGTTTAATTAATTAATATCCACCCATCAGCAATGTAGCATCTAAGATTACAAAAGCCTGCACTTCGTTCTTACGTTGCAAATTGTAATGAAGACGACCTAATAATTATTAATCAATTAATAATAAATTCAGATTGCATCTGCCATTCTTCCACCGTCAAAATAATAACTCCACCTAAGTGCATTGCTGTTATTATTGTTACTCTCATTGTTTTAGTTATTATTGTTTTAACACATCAGTCTATATAATAAACTATTCACTTAACTGTTTACAGCATATATAACCATTTGAGAGTGATTTACACAATTCAAAATAAATACATGAAATGAATTTTATTTCGAATTGTGTGAAGAGTGATTCAATGAGTGATCATGGGTGGTTGCCAATCACCCACTACCGAGCTTCATTTGGTTTGTGACAGCTTGAAAACCATGTAAATGGAAGTCATAAGTTTGATTTTACTTGTAACCTTAAATTTCAATCCTTGCTCATCTGATCTTGATTTCCCTATACGATTATATGTATCTACCTCCTCAGGCTAAATCCATGTATTGTTGGGTTTTTTTATAAGTACATGCATCATGTCGGGCATTAAATGTGATCACATTTTTCATTAAGGATTCATATATTTTTTTTGGTAAGTATATACATCCTTCAATAGGAGACAATAATGCTCGAGCCATAGTTGTGCGATGGATGTGAGCAGCTCTCCCATTAGGCATTAAAACCTTCATTCGTCATCTTATAAGAGATTAACTTCTTCTGTTAGATTCAACCGAAAGAATTTACACATCAATTTGACATGTTGCAAGAAAGGAACTAGTTTCACAGCATGCAATTCCGGTTGGTGAAGCATTGTTGAGCTCGGTTTTGGATAGCCACTTTAAATTATTCGACCCATTCACATGTTGCTTTAATACAACATGTTGCTTTAATATTGATCAAGGACTGATTGGTCCACGGAAAAAAGATACCAATATAGGATTTAATTGTGGGCCTCTGTTTTTAAAGCCCAGGTAACAGTGATAGGTCCAGCCTGCCATGAAGGCCTGTTATAGGTTGGCACATATAGCAAAAGCTCTTGAGACGTCTTTGCTTGAGAAAGAATCACACTTGAATTTGCTTGAAGGTGCTGAAGAGTCTGGAAGGGGAGCTAGCACGAGCTCAACCTCATGAATTTTGGAGGTCGAACCAGTGGTGATTCAACCATTTTTTATAGTTTTGCATTCGGAAAAGAAATCTTAAAGGAATGTTGACACCAGACAAACAACTTCAGGAGAGAAGAGAGGGTAAGACAGCAGTGGGAGGGCTGGCTGGCTGGCTGGCACAAGGTAATATTTCTGTTGAGTCTGCTAACATAGACGTGATCATGATCGATGGCTTGTGGTGGTGGGCACATCCCTATCCGTCTCCCAGCTTTATTTTGACTAACATTTCTTCAAATCTGATCAATAGCATGATACGATTTGGATTCTCATTATTTCTTGCAGGGTTTCATGCGATCGAACTTTGATGAGACAGCCCACCTTGCGACTTGGAATTATAATTTACTGGGCCATAATGCACTTAGCACTTGCTTTTTCTGTAGTTATGTGTATCTAGGTTGGCCTGCTTCATATAATTCGAAGCCAGACGTGCGAGGAGGCGGCACGGGAGGTTTCCACCCTATCGATTGGTGGTTGTTAGTTTAGTTCCGCTTAAACTCGCACAAGTAACAGGTTTAGTTGTAGAGTATCTCCCTTCCTCTTTGTTCTTCATCTTATGACTCACAGACACCATCTAAGATCAGCAATAAAATGAAAGTAGATACAGTAGTGGTCAATAGAAAAGATAACAGTGAAGTACAGTCACCAATCAGCGTGTTCTGATGCTGGAGATAGAAAAATGAAGAGCACTATAAACAAACCCTAATTGTGGGTTGTGAAGAACATGTTGGATTTCGGCTATGGAGAAACAAGAAAAAAACATATTACTTGGGGATCCCTTTACCTTGTAATATTCTTGGGACATCCTGTAGGAGGACTAGACAGTTATAAGAGGTGATTCTTTTTGTACTCTCTTGACGTTTCCCCCCTCCATTTGTCGTGGATGGCAATAAGGAATCTATCTCCAGTCTTGACTTGTTACTTTTGGTGAGTACTTTATGAATGGTAAGGGATTGAACTTTGACTTGTATACATGTTTTATTCTAAAGTTGTGCTCAAATTCTGCAAGCCCTATCCAATTGTAATTAAACCAGATTTCTTAAGGAAAATCAGAAAGCAAAGACCAAGTTTATATATACACGCAGCTCCTCCATTTTAGTCAAAAGCTCTCTGGCAGAGAAGTTCATAACTGAAAATGTGCTTATTTGGTAACGCTTAACTTATATCTAAAAGTACGTTCAACAGCGTTTTTTCGTAAAATGAGATAATCTCCTTCACATATTTGCCCTGTCTTACGTAAAAGTACTTCTCTACCGCGTTGCCAAACGAACACAATAATTCATTAAATATAATCTTCTATCATCTTATTAGTAGTAGCAAACAATTTGAATAGGTCCCTAACGTAATCCTATCACTCCCCTCATGCATACAATGTCGAGGTTGCTGCAAAATATAATATGATATATATATGAATATATTATCAGGTCATGAACATGACAAAGCAGCACAATCAAACCAGTCCCCACCGAAACCCCAAAGTTTGACTGCTATCTATCAGCAGCATGCTATATATATATATATATATATATATATAGGGAGAACAGACAATTAAACACAGAAACAGGCATAAGTTGTAGTCTCTATTTTATATATTAACAGTTCAATCTTTTATTTTATGTATTAATAGTTCAATCTTTTAATACGAAGACGAACCCCATAGCACTGGGCATTAGCAGTACGTACGTACAAGAAGGAAACTTGCACACACCAAGGACCTCACCCACCTACAGACGGCAACTCTGAATGAATCTCCCGATCCTAAAGGGGCTCATATCAACCCCTTTCGTTCCCCCCTCCAACACAAGATCCGCCAGTATCCGCCCTATCACCGGAGCCATCTTGAACCCATGACCCGAAAACCCGCCCCCCACCACCACATCCTTCTCGAACCTTCCCCCCAAGAAATCAATCACAAAATCCTCCGTCGGCGTCACAGAGTACATGCATGCCTGTTTCACCACTGGTTCACTCGAATCAACCATCCCCGAGAATGTTCTCTCAATCCATTTTTTCAGCACATCCATCTTCTCTCCGGAGCCCCACGGCCTCTTGTCCGGGTCACACTGCTTCCCCCCATGCACCGCCACCTTGAT
>JANTPZ010006404.1:0-25185 GCA_025593235.1 Vachellia pachyceras | reverse complement strand
AAACCTCAGCATCGTCAAAAGCTGCATTTACATCATCCAAATTTACTTCTTCATACTCCAGTAGACTGACAGGAACGTAGCCTTTTTTAAACCACTCATCGTTTCGTATCTGTTCAATAGTTATGCGCTGTATATATGCACATCAGCACAGGCACACACAGATGAAGCCATGGGAAGGAGAATTGTCAGAAATAACCAGAAGCAAGATGTGTGGAATAAAGATATAATTAAAACATAATCATTAATACATTATTTGAAAGCTAGAACATTCTATAGACAGGAGTTATTGTAAAAAATGTAACTACAAGAATAATAGGCCACGTTCTAAATCCGCAACATCATAACTCAAGGAATGGACTAAGAAGCACTTGGTGAAACACACTAATGATCAATAACACCTGTAGCAGCTTCCTCAAGTATTAACCACGTAACTGAGCTTAGACTAAAGGAATTGAGATTGTAAAGGATGTCTTACAAGACTTGATATGCTCATCCAATACTTACAGTCTGAGGATTTGGGTCCAAAATTCTATGTATTAAAGTTCTTGCCCCCACGGGAAACCAGGCTGGGCACGAAAACTCCGCTCTATCAATCTGCATGAAAGAGTCAGGTAAAAAGTCAACAGCATACTTTAAAAGAAGCATACATTTACACAGAAGATACCGCAGGAACTTGTAAGAATTGCAACCTGCAATTCTTGAAAAATGCAAGAGGCTACTGACAAAGTTTTATTTCCCATTCCACACTCAAAATCTGTGACTCAGTGTGACTCAATAATGTTTCGAAATAGACAGGAAGCCTAAAAGCAATATTTATCAAATATCATTTTTAGCTGATAAATTGATCTGTTCCTGGGATTGAAGTATAAATTTGAATCACCAGAGACAAAATTTTGACATATTTGCACTGGAAGTGTTTGAATCCATGCCTTACTGTATAACGTGGAAAGATCAAGTTCATCAAAGGGAAGATATCCGGCCAACAGAACATAAAGGATAACCCCACAGGACCAAACATCTGCCATCGCACCATTGTAACCCTTGTGGCTCAGCACCTGAGGCCAAAAGTGTAATGCCAAGGGGAGAAGACAACATCAAAGTAAAATAATTATTTTCTTCAGTAGACATAAAGTCAAATCTAATTCATCAGTTTGCCGCCCTTGTATTTACCTCAGGAGCTACGTAGTTTGGTGTCCCACAAGTTGTCCGAAGACTACTAACCCCCTGTGAATTTTTACCAGGTGTCAAGTCATGCAATATAATTTTGTCCGCACGAGTTAAAGTCAAATTTAAAGCCATTTGGTAACAATCTCACCTGTTCTGGTAATGCACTTAAACCAAAATCTGAAATCTTTATATTCCCTTGTGAATCAAGCAAGAGATTTTCAGGCTGCAGAAGGAATTGCATCAAACAATTAAAATACCATCATGAATAAGAAAAACGACAACCTTCCAGATCCCAATGCATGCAAACCTTCAGGTCTCTATGGTAAACTCCCATGCTGTGGCAAAAGTCTACACCATCAATAAGCTGTTGGAAGTATTTTCTTGATTCAGCTTCACTAATACGCCCATGGTGTACCTGGACATAAATTTTATTTCAATAATCATTATTTTCAATATCTTGAACAAGTCGGAAAAAAAAATCAGAGTAGAGGGCCAAAGGCTACATAAGACAGGATTGTCTGGGCTACTTACTATTTTATCAAATAATTCACCACCTGTAATGAACTCCAATATGATATAAATCTTAGTACGGCTTGCAAGAACCTGAGCCAAACAGTCCTTTTATGAACGTGAAGAAAAAAGAAAAAGGGAAAGAAAGGCAGGTCTGAGGTCCAGAAAATATCACATGCCTCGTGGAGACGGACGACATATGGATGTCTGACTAGCTTCATAATAGAAATCTCCCTCTTGATCTGTATTATACAGGAGTGTTATACATAACTTTGAGAGCAGAAACTATAACGATCACAACCAAATCGTGAATTGACCATGAAATTTCAAGTGGCTTAAAGTGAGTTATTGGAATGTCAATGCAGTAAAAGTGTTAACCATGATCAAAACAAGAGAGGCTCTATTTTTTGGCCGGAAAAATGACAGAGGTTAAGAAGTCGATTTTCATACATTATCGGATTGCAATAGAATCTTGGATACATCACATAACTGATAATTTATTTCAGTTCAAGTAATAGTCATTTTACCGCCAGAGTATACCATGTCCACAGATTAGAACTAGTTGTTCACCTAATTAAGTTACGGTCCTAAAGCCTCTAATGGCGAAGCACTTTCTCCTAAGTCATCAAGAAACTTGCAAGTCAAGCTCAAGCTAAGGCAGCTGAGAAATTCAACCCAGAAGATTTAGAAAATGACAATAATAAAAAAATAATTAAAAATCAACGGGCAATTCAGAGAATTTTAGAAGTTGAGAACCGTCCTCTAGAATACTTAGTAAATTCCCGGTTGAGGTAATCAAGGAATGAACAGCTCTTTTCCCAAGATAACGCTGTTAGTTCCGCCCATAGTTTATACATTTCCTCGACCAGAAGAATGATTTGAAGAAGTATATGCAGACAGAGAGATCTAATCATCTGATGAAACAAATCGTCAATAGCAGCTGAAATTGGAAAGTTCACTCCACGTACCTGTTCCACCATTTTGCGCTTGATGATGGTGCTGCGATCGAGAACTTTCATGGCGACGCTCTCCCCGGTCTCTGTGTTCTGAGCGAACTTCACTTTGGCATAGGTGCCCTCCCCAATCGTCCTCCCGATCTCATACTTCCCCACTTTCCTCACTACCATGGCTTTCCCTCTCTCTCTCTCGGCGTTTCTCTCAATGCAGAAATCTCAGTTCCGGCATTGCAACAGCTCGCAATGGCCAGAGCTCCTGAGAGGATATCAGGAATCAAACTTTACCAAACCAACAAACTTCTCGCTTTTCAAAGTATTTAATTAATTTAAGTTGAGTGTTAGCAAGGAATATAAATGGGAGGATTTGGAAAAACAACGGAGGCCACGTTGACAGACGAAATCGCCAAAGTTGTTTGGTAGCTCATATGATCAACGATGAAGAAAAATATATTCTTACAAAATATTAAAAAAAAGCCCGGAAAAGAGGATTCCCAGCTGAAGGTTTTCTCGGTCAGGAATCTAATAGAAAGCCAAGAGAAAGGGAAAAAAATGAAAACAAAAAGGGTTTGGACAATGTTTGAAAATTGACAATTGGGAACCTTGGACTTCATCATTTTCTTGATGCTGAAGCTGGAAAAGCGGTCAAGTTGAGAGTCGGTGTGAGGAAGGAATAAAGAGAAGTAGGTGAAAGCGAAGCTTTCACTGCTTGTGTATTTCTGTCAGCATTTTATATGCTCTCGACCCGGACGGAGACAGGAGGGTCCGACGAGTGAGAGTGAAGCAGGGGATGCTATGCTACAGTGCTGACATGGATTCAACTGATTGGTGAGGTGACAAGGGGTTCCCGCCTTTTGGAATCATCTACCGCCGTACAAATAGCAGCCTCATTTTCTGGCTTTTGAAAATCATTCCACGTACGTTCAGTTTCAGCCTTCCACAATCAAAAGCATCCAAATTTTATTTTTTTTAATAGGAAGCTGAAGTCCATTAAATCAGAGTGTGTTTGGGAACACGCTGGAGTAGTATTTATAAGTATTTTTATATAAAATGAGGTAAATATGTGAAGAGAAAAATGGTATCATATTGTTATATGATGTCTTCTACTGTTATAGGTTATTGATAGATTCATTAATACTTATTTATTAATTTTATCTTCATAATTAATAATTCAATACTATTTTTTATATATTTTTATCTTCTTTAAAACTTTATTAATATAGATAAAGTTGAAAAAAATATTAATTTAAAACAAATTCAAGAAAAAAGCCTTGATTGTATTAAATGAAAGTTACTTGTAATATGGAGAGAGAAATATTTGGCTGGCAACAGTTTTTTAAGAAAAAAAGATGAAAGCATGTTGATAGAATAGACTGGGGAGTAACTATTAAGAAATAGATAAGTTAGATATGAAAGCTTTTCATTACTAAAACATATTTCATGACCTCAACAGCAGAGAAGTTACTCACAAGTCCCAGATATGTATAAAATTAAATATAAATAATAGGTTTCTCTGTTTTATTTAATATTAATAGATTCCAATGAATTTAATATATATATTTCTTGAGTGTGACCTACGAAATTTTCTGTAAAAGCCTATTCATTAATAGAATTTTCATACATGAACGGCTAAATGGCCTCCTTTAAATTATTTGCAAATCTACCCAAAAACTTAGAAAGATATTTGCCTGTCACCAGCTTTTACGGAATTTGCTGGCCAAGTAGCGGCAATCTTATCGCTAAAACAGTCTCGTGTTTCCTTAATCCTGTATATTCCCCCAATTGCGCCCATTTATTTGTTTGTCAAAAGATTTGGAGGCAACGCATAACTAACCATTTTAGACAGATACGCCAAAAAAAAAAATGCTTCCACTATGATTTAGTTGGTTATAGGAAGGTAACGGAGATCAAGCCAGATCGGACCGCGTTATTACTTCCTGTAATTGTGAAATTAAGTCACAACACTCTGAGATGATTTTTCATCCTGTGATAAGTGTTTAGCAATCCGTTGGGAAAAAGAAGTTTACCGATTTCAAGATGATTTTACAGATTTTAAAATGATTTTACGGATGTCGATATGCTTTTTGTCTTGACTTGTGTGCACCGTTAGAAAAAGTTTTCTCAAACATAACGAGCACGTTTAAGAATTCGTTGGAAAAGTGATTTTAATGAGGTAAGTTGAATATTTAGTTAATGTGTAGGTTACTAGTATCTTTTGGCATTATCCGGATGATCATAAACGGTTAATTATGGATCCGTTTGGTAAAGCGGTGGAAAAGTACTTTTACCATTTACGAGGTAAATGTGTAAAGGAGATTATTTTATTTTACAGAAAAACACTATTAAATGTATTTTTAGGGTGTTGAGAAACTTTCCCAAACACCCCTGTATCTTATACGACCACGTGTAATTTCCACAACCCCATCACAAATTTTTATGTTTACATGGAAAGATAACGAAGATAACTGCCAGTGGGGAAACGTACTGCATAAGGGACCTTCACTCGTTCAAGTTCAACCGTGATGCATTGTGATGTAACGTGTATCCCCTGTTCGGGTCATAGATGAAATAGATAAAAAATGGATTTTTGTTTAAGAATGAAATCTTATTGAAACTGTCCAGTTCATCCTTCCTAATCATATCCCATTCCGGATATGATGAAACACCGGAAACACGTGCAAAATCAAAACTGACCTCAAAAAAAAAAAAGAACTTCCCAGATCGACTTCAATTGCGCTAATCGGGATATCGCCATCAAACAGCCGAAGCCGCTTTAGAAACCTTCCCTTCCTGGTTCAGAGTTCTTCCACCGCCTTGAGTCCCATCACTCCCGGCAGCAACCTCTCGGTGTGGAGGCACCACGCCACCCCAAGTCGCCGGAGCTGCAACGAAGACCTGCCTTCCAGCGTCCTCATATACCATCTGTGGGTATCCAGCAGGCTCTGCTGCCACCTCAACCCTTGGCTGTACTATTGCGCTAGTTTCAACGCTGTTAGCCCCAATTCTGGACTGCGAATGTGAACGTGAATATGAAAGTGAAGGTGGTGCCAGTGATGCTCCATTGTAGAACTCACTTGTTTGGACCATTCTCGGGACTCGATAGTATGGCTGACCCACAGGTCCTGTCACGGCTCGCAGAGTAGCAGCATGGTACATCACGGCTGGGGCAGCAATGAGATACAGCGGCTGCTCAGTAACAGTTGCAGAAGCCGATAACGAATAAGTAGCTCTTGCCATGAATCTTTCAGGTGAAAAAACCGCCGCCGATCCCGGAATTGATACCGGAGCTGGAACAATGTGAACGGGCGGCGTCTCCTCTTTATTTGGATTTTTCTGAAAGTAATGGTCCATGCTTTTATTAACTGTGCCATTGTCTTCATCGCCTTTAACTAAGATCCGGTTATTCTTTTCCAAATGCAGCTTCCGTGACTCCTCGATCTGTATCTGAACCTCAGTTGGTGATCCCGCCTGTTCTCCAGCGATGTGCCGATCTTCCGATCCACCGTCCGTTCCCGTAGGCGAACCATTTGCCTCAACATGCGGCATGGTAGACGCAGCATGAGTAACAGAATCAGGCAATTTCGTCGCTGAAACAACTGGAATGTGCACGGAATTGAGAGCGTCCACGAACCACTGCTGCTCCGGTTTCAAATCGTTCGCCTCGTAACTCGTCGGAGCCGAAGGTTTTGGTGGAAAGAGGAACAGCCTCAACCTAGCAGGCTTCACCAACGGACGTTGAGACAGATCGTACTCGACCATCATGTGCTCTAGATCCTCATCGTTAGTGACCGAAATCAAAGCATCAAGGTCTTCACCGGGAAGTTGGTACTTGATGAAAACGTCAGCGTTGCAGAGAGAAGAGAGCTTCGCCATCATAGCCGAGAACTTAGCGCTGCGATCAACGGTTATGATCTTGGTATCACCGCCGACGTAAGCAAGCTGGTTATCGTGGGTCCTAAATTGAATATTTCCGCCATAGCTGCACATGAACTTAACTTTGTGGTTGTTGTTGGTGGTGGTGGTGGAAAGAGGATCGTCCATCGATGGATTCTCGTAGTCGCCTTCTTGAGAGTGAGGCGAGGAATGGCGGGAATCGGGGTGCAGGGGAGCGAGGGCATGGTTCTCCATTGCTAGGGTTTCAAGAACCGAATCAAGTTTGAGGAATTTAGGGGCTAGGGTTTAGGGGAATTGAACGTGATAAGAGGTCTCTAAGCGGTGTGATGATCGGTGATATATATGGGGTTAAGGGAGGGAAAAGAGAGTTGTGAAGAAGCTTCCTCCGCCATATTGAATTGTGGATATTGTATTTATGGGGCGAGATACACTTTGCTTGCTTTACCTTAAAATCACGCTCACGTAAATTGGGATAAAACTCTTCTCACGTATTTATTTCGACTTGCATAAAATTACTCTTCCAACAGATTTTCAAACACACACACGGGCTGGGTTGCATTTATTGATTTTAATTATAAATAATTTTTAAAGAATAACAAGAATATTAAGTTTTATAAAATTAAGGCTTTTATTTCATTTTTCTCCTTATGGAACGAATAATGTCTATTTGATTCAGTGTTTGCAAAGTTCTAATAAACGTTCTAAAGTGTATTTCTGCAAAACGAAATAATCTCCTTCACGTATTTGTCTCGACTTACATAAAAGTACTTTTCTACCGTGTTTTCAAACGGGAATGAATAAGATCGGCAACAAGGCTTGGATGAAAAAGTAGATGAAATTAGAAAAGGCACCTCTGCAGTCATGGTTAATCCAGTTTGGTTTGTCATAAAAAGTACAATGTATTTGTAATTTTATATATCCAGTTTTCTGCATTTGCTTATCCGATCCCCGGCAAGACTGATGAATTCCAAATGAATCATCAATCTGTGAAGTCTGCGTATATCACCACACATTCACTGGTATATGAGCAATTACACAGCACGTACGTACGTAGTATTAGTTAATTATATCACTCCAACAAAAAAGTTAGTTTTCATATATATAGATCAGAAGGAAAAAAAATCACGGAGAGAATACTAATAATACTATACTGCCATTAATTGGATGCAGGAAGGTTCGAGTCTTGGGAGAACTGCGGAACATTTCTGTTTGGAAGCAACTGAATGTACACGTAAACACCACCCCATGTATATGAAAAGCCAATAATGTATGGATATTAAAAGTTTTCAGAAAAAAGTGTGTGAAATACAGACGACAGTGAAAATATACACAGACTAAAATCCAGAGTTTCAATAAATCCTTCGTTATTATCGTGAGTTTACTCGGTAGAGCGATTGTAAAAGCCAAACGCGTGTTTAACAGTGTTTTTCTGTAAAACGAGATAATTCCATTCACATATTTATCTCAACTTGCATAAAAGTACTTTTCTACCGTTTTGCACGATAACCTATGGCTCCATGCATGCTTAGCTGACGACGAAGCTAAGCAGCTGTAGGTGCTACCCAGTATCCGCATCCTTATCCTATCCAACAACTACAAGCAGTTGCCCATGTTTTAATTTAAAAAAACATCGTCAAACACTAAACCTAGATACATAGGTTGTTGATCCACTTTGTAATGGCTATTCCAATAATAACCTGCCCTAATACGCACAGTAGTTCCTTTCACTGCAGGGATTAGCTGGGGCTGTTTAAATAGCAGTTTGCGGCAGCTAAAGAAAGTAATTAGAAATATTTAAAGAAGCACGTTTAAAGCTGTATGCTCAAGTTCTGTTTGAATTAACGTTTGTGAACTACGTTTACGTAGGCGATGTTAAACTCTTCCCATACATTTATTACGTAGACGATAAATTATATTGAAAAAATAATTTTTACTGCATATCCATTTGAAAGCACATGGCCATCGCTACTCCCACCCAATAAGTTCATTCAGCATCCAACCCTTTGTTATTTGGTTGTGTATATGTATCACTGCTCATCGTCATCAGCGGTGTCGCCTAGTAAGAATGGTTCCATTTAGCAACGCTCAACTCTCACCCAGAAGCACGTCCAACAGTGTTTTTCGGCAAAACGAGACAATCTCCTTCATATATTTATTTCGACTTATGTAAAAGTATTTCTCTACCACTTTTTCAAACGGACCTAACACCACAGCCAGAATCTTAATTGGCCTCGAGCGATAGTGGCTTAGCCACGCAAGATTAGTTAATTAATAGAATTCCCAAATACTTGTTCAAGACATTATTTTTATTTTGTTAACTGTAAATAAAAAATATTTGATTCACGCGTTAGTAAGTAAAAAATCATGCTGATTTAATCCTTAATCGACATCAACATACAGTATAAAATCGTTATATATCATTTATTTAATATTAATGAATTATCAACGTGTCGTTAGATATAAATCAAATCATGTTACTTTTATATATTTAGTTATTTTTTATAACGTGATTTTTTTAATGCACAGACAAATTTTTTTCATAAATCAAGACCTACGTTCTTGCAAACTAGTTCATGTTTTGCGTGGAGTTTGAAGAGTGTCACCTTTTTTATTATGACTTTTAAATAATAGTAGTATATAATCTTTTATACATTTATTTCTCTTGCCAAAAGCTTTCCGTACATTTATGTGTATTTGGCATTGATATACAACATGGACATTGATATTCATTGCATATTGATGATGAAGTAATGTCCCTTTGAGCTGCAAGATTTAAATATTTTTATGTCATTTTTTTTGCCTCAGACAAGATTTTAATGTCATTGGTAAGTCTTATCTTCTAACTTATCATTCACCTTATTTGGGAATGATTGCGAGGATTTCAAAAATATATTTAATAGTATTTTTTATAAAACGAGATAATTTCTTTTACATGTTTACTTTAATTTACGTAAAAGTACTTTTCTATCTTGTTTTCAAATGTGCCCATTATCATATCCACAATCCACTATGTTCGACAGGCGCCGAGGCTTGGGGAAGCCCAAATGAAGTTTGGGCGTTGGATCCTTTATACGTAAAAAAAAAGGGCTGGGCAAACTACTATGGCCCTTATTTGATGCGACGTCGTTGAGTTTCAACTATCAACCGTCCAGCAAAGAAGTGGAATCTGAATTTAGTCCAAGCGACGGAGCTTTTTCCAGCAAGACGGAGTGTATTGGCTATGGTGAAAGCCGTCGTCGGAGAAGAGGCTCAACTCAAATTGGTTGAGGATCGTCTCAGCCAATCTGCACTTCCTGCTGAGGTACTCACTGCCTTTTCATTTGCACTTCTTTGGTCTGTGAAATATTTACATCACGTATTCCATTTCAATTTCATTCTTGGCCTCTTTCTTCCTTTTGCAGGTGGGTTTAGCAATAGGTAAGCTGAGTTCCACTTTGGACCGAGGATTTTTGTTGAATTTGATTCCGACTCCGCAAAATGATTCTAATGAACCTGCTTGTGCCATCATCGATACCTCCAAGGACGACAAGAGAAAGGGCTCCAAATCCAAATCTCAGTCCACTGATTCTTCCTCACTCTTCATCGATATGGATTGGGTCGCCGAACATGCCCGGCAGGTTCGTTAATTTAGTTTGGTTAATTACAAAGTGCGCCAACAAGACCTTACGCCGTGATCTCTTGATTATGTTGCTCGTGTATCTAACGAGGGTGGGATTTCAGGTGTCTAGAATGCTTGTTGGCGGCATCAAGGTTGTTGGCATATACATTTGGGTTAGTGAGAATGCATTCAAGAATTCAACCGGGGTGCTTTGCCAGGTATCATACATTATTCGTTCGAGTGTAATTTTGTTCGACAATGAAGTTTTTGAATAAAAGTATTGTTCGACGGGTATCATACATCTGTGTTGTTCCGTAGAATTATAACTAATATTGATGGAACACATTCCTTTGCTATCTTTCAGACAGTGAAGGGAGTTGCTGAAGCGGCGTCTAGTTTGGAGTCTGACTGGGATGAAAGACTGCTTGTTCACGTTTGTTATAGCCCAAGGAGGTGATCCAATCTTTAATAGCTTTCTATGTCCTAAATGACCTTATTTCGCTGATCCACCTTTCCTTTGACATAACTCTCATGATATTTGAGTGCAGATGGAATTGTCGAAGCTGTTCACTGTCTCCAAATATTACATCAAGTAGTTTACGGCCTTGTGATTTTAAAATGGGAAAAGTCTTGAATTCCCTTCAAATGTTTAGGTGCATGTACAACTTCAACCTCAGGTAATTTTTTTATTTTGCATTATTTACTCTAATTTTGGTGACTTTTGACTATCTTCTAATCTACTAGTTCATTATATCAATTGCTATATGAAAATAGGCCAGGTATGAATGGTAATAATAATAAATCTGAAGTTCCTAAATATTATGTATGTTTTGCTAGATTACCCATATTTCATGAAAATGCCTCAAAGTTTCAAACAGTGAGTGATGTCCTTCGTCATGCTATATCTATCCATGCCAAAGAGCTTAAAGGTGCAGAGGCCTTGATTGATGGTAAATTGGTAATTACACCCCCAAATATTCGTAGTTTTCAATTTTAATCATTATATACTGAGCATCATTTGTATGTAATTTCCTTTCTGTCGCTGCTATTTTAGTTAGCTTTTATTTCTTCCTTTGTATAAATATAGGTTGATGATAATGAGCAATTCTCATCTGATGGTGTGCATGAAGTTGAAATGCTTCTACCATTTATGAACAATTCTCCGGTTGAAGGTAAATATATCTGCAATCATATGCTAAATTATCCATTTATTATCTCCATGTTTCTGGTGGTTCTAATATTTCCATCACTAACATAGTAACATTGATGATTGGTCTGTTATAAAGCATGCAGCCGAAGTAATGTTCTGGGTATTCTTTACTTTAGTGGTTCGATATGTTCTTTTGCATACCTGAATTCAAAAGAGCCAATTTCACAGGCCATCACTGATGTGAAGGTAACTATTGGCTGTCCATATTTATTCTATTCATCTACCTCTGTAACATCTTGTTTATTTGTCCAAGGGTGGTCTAGTTTCACATCTTTAGGATTTATTGTTGGATGAAATGGAAGTCTTGCTTCGCCTTTTTGCATATTTATATCTATACTTAATTGGGCAAATCTGGATACAAACTGCAAAGGATAGCCCTTCAAGAGGGCAACAGCTCCTGAAATATTGAAAAGTTAATTATTGATAAAGCCTAATGGCTTGTATAATCTATTAGCCAGCATCATTTAGTAGGACTTGTTGTTTGAAGTTGGTTAATGCTGCATGTTTTTCTTATGAAAGTCATTTTATATTATAAACCCTATATATATTATCAGACGTATTAATGGTTTATGGTCTTCTAGCATATTTGGAAGACTTGAAAGGACCCTATGAAACTGCTGACTTGCCTATTTTAATGATGAGGCCTTTGAGCAATTGATTGCATAGTCTCCTTCAGACTGCACTAACTTGGGTCCCCTGTTTTTGTCCTCTTACATCCTGGATCATGGTTCTTTGTCGCACAGGGAGATATCATTATGAGTCTGCAAAGTAGATTGGATATTATCTGTGACGAGGCAGAGTGTGATTCAGCTTCTAATATTGGTGATAGCAGAGAAGCAAGCATTGAGATATCAACTGAAAAGCCGGTTGCCAAACTTGTTTTGCAATTATTGAGGTCTGTGATTTATAATATTGATATATTTGACCCTTGGATACATTATAATGTTGCTTGGTAAGAAAGCTTTACCAACTTGTATGTATGTTCTCAATGTAATGGTACAAATGATGCCTTTTCAATTCTACAACTGACTGCTGTGATGTGTGCTTAGGCTTAGCAGTGGCCAAATGGATCCTCGATCGAGTTTGTTTTTATATAATTATTGCTTTTGATGACCTGATAAAATTTGCTCACTGAATAATGTATTTCAATTGCAGGAACGGTGCATTCCATATTTGTTTTCCATTACTAACTTGTTACATTGATAATTAAATACTGCTCCATGCATGGTGTGTTGCTATGTAGTTCAATCTTAGGGTACATGGCCGATGCAAGGAAAAAATTATTCGTTTACCTTAAATACCAACAGAGTGCTCATATGACAGTTGATTCTTGACATCTTGTAGTTGAAACCCTTTTCTACTTGGAATTATGGTGATTCAGTTACTTATTAAGCTTTAACCATATTCACTTGACTGTGCTTCCTGATAATACATGTTAGACACCTGCAACCTGGGAGCTTTAACCATATTCATTTGGTGAGGCTCTTGTGAGGTTCATGGTATGTAATTTTAGTATATAATATTATACGCATTGCTACACTTCGTTATGATCGCCTGTTGATGCTTTGTGATTTTTCTGTGGATCATAATTTACTTTCTATGGCAGTGGTGTTAAATCTATATTTATTTGATTAGTCATTTTAAAGTCATACACCACCAAAACATATGGAATTAATATTCTTGATTATTCATTAGCCATTACAGAAAAAAAGATATATGAATTCATCATAAGACATTTCATTATTTTTTATTGCCAACACTTTGGTTTTTAACAACGGCTATAATAATTATCACACCTTTATGAGAAACAGAAAAGAATGCAGCCTTCCGCTTCCTAGAAGGGTCTTTGCACCTTGGCTGGCAGGAATTTATGTATGTGACTACTTGCAACCAACTGAGACAGTTGAGGTTTGTTCTCTTCCATATTTAGGCAGCAGAAATTTGGGTTATGACTTCTTTTTGCATGTGCCTCTGGTTTGTTCTAGCATGTTGATGCGGCAATTTGGCATGGTTTCAAATGTGCTCATATTGAGGGTCATGTTAATATATTTTCCAATGTTGTGCATAATCACACAGAAAGAAAAGTAAAAGAAACTTTAAGTGTTGCACTGGTTTAATTGCTGAGCTGCTGCTGACTTGGGCTTATTCCTTGCTTTGCACATTTTGCAAGGAATACTGCCCTCTTATCCAGAAAAAAAAGTACACAAAAACCATCTCAGTGAATGACTTGTTTGGTGTTTTTACATGTTAGTTTTAAGACAATCTTAAATCAACTGGTATCTTGTATTTAAGTTACTGTTATCCTGTAACTTGTTTGCGCCTTCTACTGTCAATGTTTTTTTATCTGTTATACCACAAAGTTTCTCTTAATAAAATATTTATATGTGATCTTCTGACTTGTGGTTTCATGCTTCCTAAGGTGCTAAGAGATCATTGTACAGAGCTATTATCTGTGAAATCTCCGGCTACAGACTCAATGATTTTGGAGCCAGAAAAAGAAGCCTCATCCCTCGTAAGCAGATCTTTCTGGGATGTAGCTGTGCCTTTTGGTTTAGCTATTCCACACGTGGAAGAGAAGGGCAGAATTGAAGACAGAGGAGAGCGTTGTAAATCTTCAAAGCTGTTTAACATTAATGTTGTAGCTGCTGGTCTTGTCCTTGTCCTCGCAATCATGCTTGGTTTTGCTCTCTTGGTGCAAAAGGGCTGACCAATCGATAAACATGGAATTTCTCTCTCGATTAATTCATACACCTGTGATGGGAGAATATGTTTGAAGAATCTAAGCTATGGACATACATTTTCTTAAAGTTGGAGCCCGTTGGTGTTATATATGTATATATGGTGATCCTTCAAAATGAAACGGGAAGAATTAGAAAATGAACGTAGAATCGACAGCAAATGTTCATATTAAGCAAGTGTTAATATGATTATATTTTACTAGAATCGACAGAAAATATTTTCATATTTCCATGTTTTCAATTAGAAAATACAAAAGGGTAGATCTGTATTTGGATTAAGCAAGTGTTATTTTCATATTATTTTTCAATCACAGCAAATTTTCATATTTGGATGATTGTTCTGTTTATCGATAGATGCTGATTCAGATTAAGAATAGAATAGAATTTCATAAGCGTGATTTTATCCACGTTCATGGAAACTGTTCGCCCCCTCTCCAACACCGGAATAGAACTCTAGGCATGGGCCGCAGAGAGAAGAAAGCTCCATTCCTTCCTCCCCCTTACCTTTTCGGCTTTTTCAAGGAGATGGTAAAACATTTTAAAATCTGTAAAAAACATATTTAAATTCGTAAAATCATCTTAGAATCCGTTAGATCATCTTAGAATCCGTAAATTCCTTTCTCCCAATAGTTTCCCAAACACATACAATAGCAATAATACTAATAATAATCATAAAAGTCACCCTATTCTTCACACATAAAAATTAAGAACGATTTACAGAAAGTTAAAATTCTTGTCTGCACGCATCCCCTTTAAATTTTCGTCACCTAGATTTCCAATCTTCTAGGTGGCCCGAAAAAGATTTCCGATTTTCCGGATGCTATAAAAATAAGACATAAATTTTTTTTTTGTATAAATGCAATCAATGCATTAAGCATCAGAAACCTGATGTAACTTGCATTATGCATGTATGACGTTGTCACTCGGAACAATTACTGGGTCGGTTCATTTCCTGTAGTTTTCTCGTCAGCAACGTCACTGGGAAGATCAAGGCCATGAGGAATCTTGCCGGGATAGTCTGTAGTTGACTTATCTGATCCAATCAAACTGCCGAAGTAAACCTCAAATAAATTTTCTGCATTAAAGCATGGATAACTATGCGTGTTCTACGTGTAAAATGCTCACCCTCTGTCAACGATAACCATTGAACGCAGCTCACAATTAGCAAAGCTGCAAAACAAATAAGGAAACTTTTTGTAGAATGATAATTTAAACGATGTAATATTGAAAATAAATATGACATTGGATAAACATTTCCATCATGTAACAGATTCCCGGAGCAGGATTTTCCTCATGTGATGTCTTCTTTTCTTCCTCTCCCATTTTTCCTTCAATGTAAATGATTGGTTTTCAACAGCGCCGTGAAAGAATTTTATCAAGTAAACTCTCAGATATTTAAATAATTCAATTCAATTAAGAAATGCCAAGCTTACAGATATTCATCAGATATCTGCTTGCTAAAATAAACATATCCGGAAAATATCAGTAATTGCCAGATGAAGATTTTTCCTTCTTCCTGTTCATTTCCTTTCTTTTCGTAAAGGTTTGGAATTGCATCTTCAGAGATAATTAGAAACTCAAGGAAAAGCGTATTTACTGATCACTCTTTCAGACGCATGCGTCGTAATCTGTACAATCAAGTTTTGCAATTATTTCCAAGGAATGCTTACTCTTTGCATATTTCATTGTTGACAGTTGGATGGCAGTCATTTCCAAAAGCGCTCAGGGCATGAAATAGAAAAGCACTATGAGAAACAATTGCTATCTCCTTCTCTTTACGCGTCCATAACCTGTACCAATAACGAAATCAGGGGAAAATGGTCAGACCCATTGGTTATGGCCATTTCCGGCCTTGGATAGGTAACACACATACAATTGCCTAAAATATAATTTACTCGAATGTTGGATATGGAAAAAAAATGCGAGATCCATCCAAACGGTGGATTTTGATGCCATCCTCCAAATGCTCAAATTCCGATGCTGCTAATAATTTATTGGTCAATTACATGCATTACAGGATTGTAATCAAACGTGAATTGCAGAAATATAGGACCAGTATTAATCATAAGGTGGTAAGGCCTCTTCGGTAAGCTATGATATGGCTTAATGAAAATTTTCATGTTCTTAACCATACATAAATAGACGAGAAAAGCCAATTGGAATCTGAATTCACGCACTCACCACTTCAAGAACTTCAGCCCTCTTGCAGCAACTGCTTCATCCTTCTCTCTGATGTCAGGTGTCCACAAAATGTCCTCATCACTTTCTATCTAAAATGAATTTAAATAAAGTATTAATACAATCCAACCATATCTCAGTTACCTGCTACCACTTTAAGCATCAGTAAAAACTTAGTTATAGTATCTCTCGTTCACATTATGAGAAGTCAATCAAGATATCATGTATCACTTACCAGTGAAAAGTCAACCGCAGGGAACATATCCCGGTACTCATGAATGCTTCTTCTCTTATCACAAGGATTTCTTCCCTGAGTTACAAAAATAAGCATGACAGAAATGTAACAGATGTTTAAGCCAAATGAAATTCCAAATAGAGGATTATGAATAGATTATACGGTAAACTTTTAGTATTCTTTCTCATCATGGTTGGCAGCCATAAAAGTCTTCTCATATAAAAAGGATGGGTCCCGACTTGCAAGAATTAGATGCCAAGTGAAAGCTTAGGAGTTAGGACGTTAAACTTTGAACTCCTTCCTCCTTATCATAGATTAGTTTTGTCACCAACCACAGACAAGTCCATAGGCCACAAAACATTAATTTTATGAAGAGAAAGAGCTGGTCGAAAGCTCCCGCCCCCGAAGGGGGGGGGGACCGGCATAAGAGAAATATTGACATGAGAAATCAATTTCATGAAGTACCAAACACTCAAACAGTAAGTGGGCTAAAGTTGGCGCTGGCACGTATGAGTTTATGTTAGTTTCCTCAGGAAGCCGAGAATTCAAGATGAGCAGGTAGAAGATATACAGCTTATGAATTAAATTGAGGTAGTTCATCTATTATATTTCCCAATAGTAATGCTGTTTTCTCTTGAAGCTTTCCAGATACAAAAAGAAGCAAAGCAGACAGATAGGAACAGAAAAGATCTATCATAGTAAAGAAAAGGTTGGTGTTAAATACTAGTTACCAGTATTTAACTAAATACACAGCTACAAAATTTTCATCAGGCAGAATCTAGATTACCAGTATTACATACCAAACGCTCCCGGCAAAGCTCAACTGCTATAAATGGAGGGGAATTCAGACTAGAAATTTCTGCACGCCCACTATGTCCAACATTTTCCTTCATCAGAGGAGGTGCATCAATCCCGTCAGTGTATGCTTCACCACCAAAGACTCTAACTGCTGTTTGCATGGTCCTGAAATGCAGTAATTAGCAATTTCAACTCACAATGTCTTCCAACTATAGATGGTGTCTTGTTTATTCACTGAAGCGCCGAACATTAAAAACAATATCTGCAGAATACCAGTATAACACAACAAAAAACAGAGTACACATAATCGTTATTGACTGCTTAAAGGACAAATTCCTACCAAGACTCCTATAAATAACCTCTAAGTTAATTATTAGAGTGCATGACAGAATGAGTTGTTCACAAAAATATCATTTACAGATTTTCTTCCCCTTTCAATAAAGAAAAGGAATCAGAAAGCGTTGCTCTCGCATAGTACACAGATGTTCAAAACTAAAACGTAACTGGAAGATGTCAGATTGATAGATATCAGACAAATGTGAGGTATATACACATACACATGCCAGATCAATAGACAAAAAAATTAAGGTATCAGACTTTTCACTCCTTTCCTCAGTTTGCTTCTAGAGTCCCTACCAAAAAGAAAATGAGAAAATTCTCTCCTGTAAATATAAGAAGCTCTCTTTCTAAGATATCACTTTCCTATCTATCAAATACAACTAAAAATACTTTCCTTCACATTTTCCCTTTTCTCAAATCTTTTTTCCATCTAACAAATGCAAACTTAATTACAATATCATGTTTTTATCTTGTTATCTTACGATTATCTGTTGCAGTCTACGTTCCATGGGTTCTAGTTACCTTTATATCCACTCAGATGAATTTTAAGCTTTTTATGGTGCATGGCACCAAAGATTCCATTTTTCAACTTACATGGCTGAAGAGTATCATTATCAGGAATGGTTCTGTAAACCTTTTAGAAAGGCCTTTATCAGGTATATAAAAATAAACAAGGCAGTGGTTACAGTAATAGAAGCAAGAGATCTCAAAAAAACGAGCATTATACAAGTCGTAACAGCATTCCCAGTTAATAAATTTATACCTTAACAAGGGGGAAGCAATCACTAATTCGATTTTCTTGGAAAGACCACATGCTTGAACATGCGCCCGCAGATGATCAACCTGTTATAGAGCCCATATAACAAATATTTGGCTAGGAATATCTCAGCAAAGGAACAGACTGGAATTTTATGCTAAGACACATCTCGTCAACATAAGATTTATTGTTCCTCTTCACAATAAAATTATGTCAACATATGGCTACGACACCCATCTCCGACTGAAAGTATGAAACGCCTTTCTTCTTTATAGTTGAAAACACTTCCTAATGGAATTCCATAAAACACAAATCCATCTTCAAATGCTCGAAAAGATAACAATAAAATGTTCTAACTCACGATCACCTGCTTCCAGCCAAGAGGGGTTATTTGTGCATCAAAATAATCATACGACATGTATGCTTCATGGTTTTTTTCTCCTGCTACGTTGTGAGTCCCTTGTGCATGTCTAACCTGTACAGTATCTTAAATAAGACATTACTGCTCTTAAAAAAATGGTGACATTGACAATCAAAACATTTTGTGTAAATAATTTCCAAACAGATGCATAAGCTATGGAGCTCTGTATCTTTACTTAGATAGCCAATAAGACAATAACCAGTTTCAAATTTACAATTTCATGGAACTTTATCCGCATCAAACTACTTTGATGCAATTCCCTATTGTTGAAAGAAGTATACCTAGTTTGAAATACCATCTTATCATCCGTTCGAAAAGCCATCTCATATTTTCAATCAGAGTCATATTTTAACACATTGATATTTGAACATAATATTATATCAATGCTCTAAAGAAAGGAATATTAAGCTTCAATATAGAAGTTATGTGGCTAAAATTCGTCGCAGAAAATCATCGGTCAATGAAGGTTTTGGTTCCAAGACATGTTCGGAATAGGATCATAAGAAACAGCCCAAGAAACAAAATGTTACGTGTCATTTGTGTTCTATCATCATTCTGTTGGTAATTGCATTAATAGTTGTAACTGCATTAGTAGCTCGTAAGTCTGTTGGTTGGTTAGCTGGATTTCGTTGTCTGTTATTCAAGGTAGCACATAGCATATATATAGGTGAGCTCGTGTGTATTGAAAGTATGGAATTAAGAAATCAGTTTTTCGTTTATCGCTTTCTCTTGCTCTGTTGTTCTCTTCGCGTTTGGCTTAAACCAATTTGCTATCAGAGCCACTCTCTGGCTATGGTACCGGAGATTTGCTCCTCAGGTCAGCTCAACGACGCAGGCCACCGCTTCGATTCTTACTCAGCCATGGATGCTTCTTGGCAACTCACAATGCTCTGTACAGTTTCGACCGTTGTGATGCTTTGCTCACCCGCGTTCTCAAGCCCGTTCTCTGCTGGTTCTATTACCAACATTGAGCTAACCACAACGGCTCCTTCAATCTCTCTCCTCCGTACCAATCAATGTTCCTCTACAGCTCCTCGTTTCTCCACGCAAGAGCTCGCCGATGAAGCTATTAACTACGGTGTCGACACCCAACGCAGTTCAGCCATGGCGCCCCCACCATTGGATGCGATTGATACCTCCATCACCGCAACAATTCGACTGGCATCCGAAGGCCTGTCTCCTAAAACTAGAATCATCAAAAACTCCAGCACTACTGTGGATGTAAAGTTTTTCATCGGAGGAGTACCCGAACTATTCAACAACGAGAAAAAGTCTTTGCCGTCGTACCCGGACCATCTAGATCATTGTTCTGGTGGTGAGCACATTCTGTCAGGTTCAATGCAGCCAGCTATCATGTGCCTAATGTTCAAAGATGTGATTCTTCGACTCCGTAATAGTGGCTTCAGCACACTAGCCCTCGCTATGTATGTGAGGTACTCCAAGTGGATCACACTCAATAAATAACATGATGATATTCGCCGCTGACGATCTATCCATCTTCTTACATTCGCATTCTTATACCAACAATGTTAGTTTACACATGGACCTTTTAATGAATAGTGATGGTATTTGCCAAGGAGTGATTGCGTTAAATTTGGAGGACTGAGCATCACACATGGTAGTTGCCAAAAAGTGATTGCGTCAATGATATTGGCCACAGGAGGTTATGGTAAAGCCTACTTTTCAGCCACTTTAACACATACATGCACAGGAGGTGATAATGCTGCTATTGCGGGGACGATGGAACTAATGGTGGTAGATGCACTGGTAAAAGTCGATCCGTATAATAGTTTGACGGCCTCCATTCATAATCCGCTCAAGTTTTGGGAGCACGTTTGGAATAATGTTCATGGCGCCTGGGGTGCATGATTGAGAGATGCTATTTGACTCTTAGAGCATGGGTTCAATACTACTTGCATTGCTAAGCTTTTCCCAATTCGTTCACATTATGTTGCGGCTCATGGTGGTATAAATGTTGTACTAGGAAATATGACTAAGGATGACTGGAGGTGGCATATGTACGACACAGTCAAGGGAAGTGACTGGCTGGGAGATTAAGATGCCATCTGATATATGTGTAGAGAAGCACCAAAAGCTGTCAGTGAGTTTGAGAATTATGGATTACCATTTTCCCAAACTGGTCTCTTTTCACCTGAAAGAACAATGGCATACCATATCGTCGGATATACTCGCATAGGCCCCAAGAGAGAGCTCAAGTTTGCTCTGGAGTCATTTTGGGATGGGAAGAGCAGCACTGAAGATTTGAAAGGGGTAGTCGCTGATCTCAAGGCATCAATCTGGAAGCAGATGGCTAATGCTGACATCAAGTACAACCCCAGCAACACGTTCTCTTTCTATGATCAGGTGCTTGATGTTACAGGCCTTCTTGGTGCTGTTCCATCCCGATATGGATGGCTTGGTGGGGAGATTGGATTTGACACCTACTTTTCCATGACCAGAGCTGTGGACGAGTACAAGGAAGCCAAAGCTCTTGGAGTAGATACAGTTCCAGTCCTGATTAAAGAATCTGTGAAGGGTGTTGAGAAAACCTTTTATCTCCTTTCTCTCCTCCCAATAATCCTTGCTACTTCCAAGGCAGCTAGTGCTTCAGGGATCCAGTTTGTTGAACTAACCGTTGTTTTGGATCTTGATTCTCACAAGCTCCAAACATTTCCTAAAGCATACTTAGAGCTTTAGTCCTTCTTATCCAGATTAAATGTCCCGATTGAGACCTACCTTACTTATATTCCTACCGATGCTTACAAGACACTCAATTCTCTCAAGGGTGTCGCAGCTTATGGATTTGATCTTGCTAGAGTAGTTGATGGAAGGAAAATCTGGGCTAATGATCTTGCTGCATCTCTATGTTTACTATAGGATATTAGAGGCATTGTCGGCAAAGACAAGTTGTAAATGATGAATTCAACTTGTAAACGGTGGAGGCATTGTCTCCACCTCCTGCTCGCTTCTTCACACTGTTGTTGATCTTGCAAATGGGACCAAACTTGATGCTGAAATCAAGTCTTGGCTGGATGTGGCTACCCAGATAGTTCTCTCACTCTATCCTTAAGGACAAGGACATTCTTTGGGGAGAGTATTGTTACATGTCGTTTGTGTTTGTTATCATTCTGTTGGTAATTGCATTAGTAGTTGTAACTACATTAGTAGCTCGTAAGTCTGTTAGTCGGTTAGCAGGATTCCATTGTCTGTTATTCAAGGTAGCACATAGCACATATATATAGGTGTGCTCATGTGTATTGGAAGTATGGAATTAAGAAATCAGTTTTTCATTTATCGCTTTCTCTTGCTCTGTTGTTCTCTTCGCGTTTAGCCTGTACCACAAAAATTCAAACATAAAGGTGGCGACCAACCAGGTGAAGAGTTTTACAACGGTGCGATGGGTAGATGCTTATAGCTCCGTTGGTATCCATATCTGCAGTGACATAAAACATGACATCCAACAATTAAGGGTTACGATATCAAAAGTGTCAAAGCAAAACTACAGGTCGACATCTATATACCGTGAACATCCCTAGGATAGCTGGAAATACAAGAAGCTACATAGACGCACTAATCGGCAAGCACAAAAGTGTGATTAAATAGTGTATGTGCCAAAAGCAAAGATAAAGCAAATTGTTGCGAGCATAAAATACTCTAAAGCAAGCAAAAGAGGAGATGATATTCATCATGCTTGGGCTTATTCTCCAAACACATAGGACAGCACTGATGCTGTATATTGCATTGGAGAATAACGATCCAAACCTCGTAAAACAAAATAATTTCTGACTGTGTAACTTACGCAGAAAAGGCTTAAAAACGACAGTTTATTAGGGAAAATGCGTCTGTTTAATTGTTCATCCATCAAAGCCAAAGACCAAAACGGCGGTTCTCCAAAATTCATGCGTAAGCACAGTATGCACTCCAAAACAGACGGGAAAAAATCCAGCAGTCTCCATTTTTTTTTTTGCAAACAGAGCATTCAAAATCGAAGAGAATGAGGAAAACTGTTTAAATAATCAACGATAATCCGTTGTTTATGTACTCCTTACACGTTAAGAAAAAGCCGGATCAATAACACCAGCGCATTCAGACGGAATCGAAAGTGAACAATTCCTCACATACTCATTCAGCATCATAAACACTAATGCTTATATCAAAAAAATCAAATCACGGGATCCGCTTAAAACGAGTGCAGAATTAATCGGAAACCGAGCTATCAGGAAACACCAAGCGAAACAATCAGACGACGTCAAAGCTCGAAGAAACCAACTTCTGGCTAAGTGGCCATCAAGATCAACGATGTGTGTGTGTGTGTACATATGTGTGTGTATGAAGGCTACGTGAATTCGCATAGCAGAAAATAACATCAGAGGAGAAGTGGAAGCAATGGAAAAGGGAGGGAGGAGAGGAGTAACTGAGCGAGAAGAGAAACAGAGAATGGGAGAAGAACGTGACGTGAGGAGCCAAGCTTGAAATTGGTAATGGGGACAAACGTGGGACTCGATAAAGTAGGATGAGATGTAAATAGTATAAAAGGGAGAGAACAGTACAGTTGTACATGATGATGATGAAAAATCAATTTTGATAACTACTTCTGACATCTCGCCCAGCTCCCATTTCAATGAGCTTTTAAGAACGAGGGGCCAGAGAGGCCCAGAACCACGCAGTTCCCAGCTCGGAGGATCCTGCCGTGGACCAATCATTTTTCCTCCTGCATCGCTCGCGACACTGTTGAAGATCACCGTCACTTTTAGATAGTAAACATAAATGAGACAAACAAGAGACACAAATGGAAAGAGTTTGGACCCATATAGAGGAGTCATGTCATAATTAAAGCATTAAACGATTGGTCCCTACTGTCTAACAACCCTCCCTACCCAGTATGTGGAGTACGATCCCCTACGATCTAACAACCCTCACCACCCAGTACATACACACAGATTCTGCGCATATGCCTTCCCAAATTTACCTATTACTTCCAACGCCAATGGCTTTTATTTTACTTAAAGTTCCCTGCATGGAAGAAGGCATTCTTCCACGACCCAAGTCATAACATGCTTGCTTTGTAACTCATTTCAATCCATCTAAAATTCATTTCATATATTTATCTTGAAATCCTTAAAATTATTGTCTCAATAAATTCCTAAACACGCAATGTGCTTGATTGGAAATCCGTTGAGTGAATAGGTTTTATATTCCGAAATAAATATGTGAGAGAGGTTTTATCTCAACTTACGGAAATACATTCTATAGCTTGAAAATGCATTCTCCAACAAGCAAAATACGTAGTAGCTTCCAAACAATATGTATATATCAAATCATATTTTATTTCAACTCGATTAATAAGTTTAAATACGAAATTATCTGCACCTGTGCTCTTTCTTCGAGGGTTATTTTTTTATTTTAATGCAACTTTCTTAGAAGTTTTGAGCAGCTGTTGGTTGCACGACACGGGAATTAGTACCGGTAAAACGGGTTGAGTCCGCGGGCCCAACCCGCCAGCCAGCCACCCTCAACCCGTTGGTTGGCGGGCCAGCCAGCCTAACCCGTTATTATTTTTTTTGAAAAAAATATATATTTTATGTATTTTTTTACATTTTTTTCATCCTAATTTACAAGAGAAAAGTAATATTAAACTTTATTTTTAGGAAATTATTGAACACTTATTTATAGAATTAGAAAGAGAATATCATAAATATGCAATCTTATAGAAAAAATTGGGTAAAAAAAGGAAAAAGAATTTATTTTTTATTTTTTTAAAAAAATAAAAAGGTTTGCGGGTTGGGAAATCCCAACCCGCATTCCCACTACTAACCGGAATGGAGAAGCCAGGAATATAACTAGCCGCTGGTGTTCAGCACAGAACAGGGATGGCTCGTGAATATAAACCAAATGAATTTTGTGGCCATGGAATCAAGATTCTTAGGAATATGCTAATATCCCATAAAGAAACTGTACGGCATCAATCCTAGTTTGACCGTGTGAACGACCAAGAAGAGTTTCGGCACCCATCTAGGTTCGGGTATATATAATTAAAGTTTCAAAACGTGCTTGTTTGAAAATTTATTATTCCTAAAGGTACAGCAAACCAAGATAAAAGGTATATCGAAATTTGTAAAAAGCATTTTGAAATTCGTAAAAACCGTGCGTGTTTGGGAATCCGTGGGAAAAATGAATTTACAAATTTCAAGAAGAATTTACGGAATCTAAGAAAATTTTACTGATTTCGAAATGGTTTATACGAATTTCAAAATGTTTTTTACGGATTTCAAGATACTTTTTATCTTAGCTTGTTGCACAGTTGGGGGAAAGATTTCCCAAACATGCACTAAAGGGTCATTTGGAAGCTTATCCAAATATAAGTTTTATCCAAATACTCACATTTTT
>JANTPZ010006403.1:0-37787 GCA_025593235.1 Vachellia pachyceras | reverse complement strand
GGCAGTCTGTATAAGCATCTCCATGATGGATCAGGTGGAAATTTCCTCTCATGGAATGAGAGGTTTAATATAATTCTTGGGACAGCAAAAGCCTTGGCCCATTTGCATCACATGAACATTATCCACTACAATATCAAGTCTACTAATGTCCTAATTGATGGCTATGGGGAAGCTAAAGTGGGTGACTTTGGCCTGGCAAGATTATTACCAATGCTTGATCGTTATGTTTTGAGCAGCAAAATTCAAAGTGCTCTTGGCTACATGGCACCAGAATTTGCCTGCCGCACTGTGAAGATAACAGAGAAATGCGATGTATATGGGTTTGGAGTTTTGGTCTTGGAAGTGGTCACTGGGAAGAGGCCAGTTGAATACATGGAGGATGACGTGGTCGTGCTTTGTGACATGGTCAGAGGAGCTTTGGAAGAAGGAAGGGTGGAAGAATGTATCGACGGGAGGCTGCAGGGGAAGTTCCCAGCTGAGGAAGCCATTCCTGTGATGAAACTAGGCTTAATATGCACTTCCCAAGTGCCCTCAAACCGACCAGATATGGGAGAGGTAGTCAATATATTGGAGCTAATTAGATGTCCCTCAGAAGGACAAGAGGAGCTTGGATGAATGGCGAATCAACTTTGCTTTTTTCTCCTGACTAAGAAAGATATACAGATGGGTTATCCGGGGAAGAAGAATCCGGTTTTGTTTCTTTAGAATTAGATATATAAATTGGTTGCTGGAAAAATGCTCCCTTTTTTGTTTTATTGTAATTTTTGCTGCTCCTTCTTGTTGGTTTTCAACCTGTGTTTTAAGTTTCTCTCTGTATGCTAGCTGTACCTAGGATACCGGATTCCTCTTCACCGGCTTCCATTTCAGATTCCCTTTTGTAAACTGTTTGGTCAATTACTAATCTTTCACCTTCCATTTTGTGTTGTTGCCTTCCCCTTGTGAAGTTCTGATGTCTGTTGTCTGTTGTCTGTTGTCTTTACTCTTCAGTAGATGAGGTTACTTGTATTCCTCAGCATGAGGCGTACATTAGAGGACAAAAAAGGTAGAAAAGTTTAGGTACTACATGGCAAAAAACTGAACATCTAATTGCTTGTGTTGTCTATTCTATCTGAACTCTCCTGTCGAAGTTGGGTTCATCTAATTAGCCATTGAACGCGTGGCAAGATTCAAAATTCTCACGAGTTAGGAAGCCCCATCATATAATATTAATAAAACATCAATACCATGAAACATTCACTGTCTTAAAGAAAGCTTCACGTGTATGCTTAAAGAAATGTTTATTTCTTGTAACAAAATTTTTATATTTACGGGAAAAACTGGCCAGTAAAATACTAATAGCACCAAGTGTAATAACCATGTAGTCTTTTAACTCTTCTTTAGTTCTAGTCAGAAGGGGCTCAAGAGGGTTGGGAATTTCGATATTCGGAGCACCCAAATTGAAGCACACATGATATGTAATAATGGAATTGGGAAGGTAAAAGAGAGGGAAGGCACTAAAGCTGTGTGCAATTGGATTAAAGAATATTAGTCGATATGATGTTGTCGGAATAGAAGCTTTTTCTGATACTTTGTTCAGAGTTTTCTCCTTTCGTTTTCCCTTTTTTAATCCCCTGGAATCTCACTTCATCAATATTCTGAAAAGTGAAAGCTTCACCAAAATTCTTTACTACATAATTTACTCAAAATAATTAGAGATAATCATGTGCTTTTGACGTTGTTCCTAAGTGTAGTTAGCTGTAAAGCCTGTACGTTTCAGACACATGCAAGGTGTTGGGCCCAAGGGAACCTACTTTCATCGGCACATGCTCTTGAGATGGATCGTTTGTTGTTTAACTTAATTAATTCCATTAGTTGTTGATGAAATGATATGAGATAATATCCAAGTGGAAAATGATATGGCAGAAGCGAACTTTATCCTATTGCTAACTGTCACTGTTTTCTCTGGGGCCACACACTTGCGATGACTTGTCCATTGTATGGATCATTTGTTGTTTGTTGCTCACAGAATTTAAAATTTACGTTCCCTAAAAATGCAGACAAAAAATATCTGAAAAATTTCATAGCCACGCAAGAATTCCAGAATTAATGACTTGGTAATGTTCATAATAAAGAGTACTGTTTTGTGGCCATTCAGTTGTTAAAAGAGATTTGAGTCTAGCCTGTAGAATTGTAATTTTCTTTCAGATTGATCTGTTATATTCAAAATCGATTCATCTGTTTACTGAGAATCTGCACAGGATTAGAAGAACAGTTTGCTCGCACTAACGTTCTTTTTTTGGGTGGGGGGACGGGCCCATCATCTTTTGTTTCCCACAATAAATGGATTTTCTCTAAGATTTTGTCTTGATGCTAGTGCTGACCCCAACACATCAATACCAAGGCCATTTCTGTTTATTCCCTTCAAAAATCAATGCTTGAATATAATCAATTTTGACTGGTCTCTTGCACACTTGCTCTTTGCCCATCCCTGACACTACTTTTTTGCAAGCAACAATCGCATAAATCATGAAAAACAAATTAGTAGTTAAAATTAGTTTTTTGAGAGTTAAAATTAGTTAAAAACAATTAAATTTTAAGAGATAAAATTTTTTTTTCCAACTGTGCACTTATTTATGAAAATGACGAGTGTGAGATAATGAGAAGGAGAAGAGAAGAGATGGAATGAGTACGAAAAAGATAAAAAAAAAGACATGTAATTAATTAATGATAAAAATGGAAACAATGCATTAAAATTTTAGATAAAACCAAACTGATACTTATATTAATGATCAATTCTATAAGGTTGGCAAAAAAATCCTAGAAAAGAGAATGCTGTTTATAAAATATTGCATGAGAGATTACTCAATCTGCATACTTATGTGATGAGAAAATTTTCGAGATCTCTTCCCTCCAGAAGACCTGACAAAGTCCGAGAAGCTGTGACTCTTCGGTACCAAGAGTATGGACCTCTAATAACACTTTAATCCACAACTCAAATGGATTGTTAGCGATCAAGGCTTAGTTGTAAAGTCTAAATACCTTATCAGGTCCAAATCAGCTAATCTAACACCTTTTAAATAATAACCTCTCAATGTAATCAACGGACAGTTGGAATTAACGGAATGATTCCTTACAACATGATAAACTAAAATTCGAATCTTATTAGAAAGATGTGCCCACATTTAATACCCTTCACTGTCTCAAGCATAACTGCTTTCAATGGGAGGATAGAAAAAAAAAAACCTCTCATATGGCTTAATTAAGACACCTTCCTGTTCTACAGTAAAACTACACATAGATTTCAGCTGAATCCAAAGCATGTTAATCTGAAGAGAACTGACAAGAATATTCTTTGGGCTGAAAAAGTTTAATTCCTCTTAAAAGAACTTACAAGATCGACTGCCTAGAAAGTAAGGAGCACATTTTCAAACATCAATCAGTCCTAGATTTACTACCTGCAGGAGCCCATTTGTTAGGTTCTTTATATTCAACAGGAATGTTCTTCTATGAATCCTCTCTGAAACTCACCTAAAATAAGTATTCATCCAGCAAGATCAACCATCTAACCCATCATTAGGCCAAGAAACTTTGTCCAAACATGATCTCAACCGGAAAAAAAAACTTGATGAGACTGCGAGTGAGGAATGTTCACATCAGAAGAAGAGGAAAAGCACCAAGGAGTCCAAAATGTTCAGACTCGGAGTTTGAGTAACAAGTTCAACAGGCTATTCATTCTCCTAATTTCATGAAGAAGGCCTCCGTAATGGATCAAGCCTTGAATGTATCTGTAGAAGCTTGGGCTTCTTCAAGTTCCCTTTTTTTTTCGGGTGAAAAAATTTTAGAAAATGGGTTGGGCTCACCCACGATCTAAGGGCAGAGCATATAACTCATGATCCACTGGGGTCTGTCCTTGTGGGCATGGGAGCATGACAAGTAAACTCTTTTCTACCTGGCTACACAGGTAGGTCCACCCAACTTCACTTAGCTGTGGTGATGCCTCCCCAAACGTCACGACTAGAGCCACGACAAAGTGGTACTCCCCTGGATCGAATCCTCTCCCTTTAAGTGAGAGTACTAGCCCAATCCTTTCTCTAGTTGAACCTACAGATGATGGGTTTAGGTTCCCATTTTGTAATCGTGAGAAATTGTTCAATTCGTAATAGCATCGCTGTTAAATATATTCAGCTTAGAATAGTTGGATAGGACATTATGGTAACCAGTTAAGAGCTTATACGAGTTAGTGGATTACTCAAAATCTATTAAAGTAGTCCTATTATAATTGTAATAAGTCGAGTGTGTGGGACGTGGAATCTTCACCTGAAAAAATATGTTAACCTGGGTCTCTTTACTTAATTCTAGAAGTTGTGTGTTGTTTGTCATCCTTGAAGAAAAGTTAAAGGGATTTGTATAATTTTAAGAAAATTCAATGTATTCTTTTTTTTTTTCCCTTTTTGCCAACATCAATGTATTCTTTTTTTAGTAATGAAACTTAATTATCTTTTCTCTCTCCTTTCCTGACTGAAAAATTGAGAAAATGTGCATAAATTTGGGATGTCAAATACTAAATAAGAGGTCAAATACAATGAGACGTTGGGGGCTTCCCCCCCCCCCCCTCCCAATTGCAAACCATGAATTTGGCGGGCGCAAAGTTCACCTCCTAAATGGAGGGACTGAAGTTGTCGTTTCCAGCTCACCTCAAACGATGTCGTTTTGGGACTGGCCGTCGCACCATTAGACGACACGTCGTGCGTTTCTTCTTCCCATTGCGGACCCTACCCAGTATCTGGAACAGCGAGTTCGATTCCGTCACTTCGACTCCCTTCCTCCCCAGCGCTACACAAGAAGCGGGGTCCCCACTTCGCCTATGCCATTCTCAACACAGCAGTCTCTCTAAACCCTAACCGGTGCTCAGAGATTCTCTTCACTTTTTACTAAATTGAACTTCGCAGTGCGTACTATTATGACGTCGGAAGAAATAGGCCTTGCTCCAGATCAGAGGATCGATACCGGTCTTAATTCACCCGTAGTGTTCCAAGACCCCTTGCGTTACAGCTGCGGTGCCCCACAACGTCGCGTCGGGGACCCGGGTTCGAAAACGAGGGAGCTTGGCGGTTTCCTTGATGAAAAGATGTTCGCTGTGGACCGTGACCGTTTTTTCGTGGCTCAGGGATTGGAGTTCCGTCGCAATGTTTTCGGGGATTGCTCGGACCAGCGGAACGCACCGGACTCCCGGAATTGGAATGGGAACGGGAGCACTGCAACTCCGAGCGGTGATGAATCTGACGGCGAGGACGATGAAGACGATGAGGAAGATGATGACGACGACGATGTTGAGGGCGGCGCTGAAGCAGAAAGACTAGTTGATGTTAACGATGCAAGCAAAGGGAATTCCAATTCCAATTCAATTAACGATATTAAAAATAACGGTATGTAGGGAGGGAATTAAGTTTCTTTAACTTCAAAAGTTGCCACTTCTTTGTATTTTCGTTGCGCTAACTGTTTTTCGCTGGAGGATTGGATTTCAGGATCGAGTAGAGAGTTATTGATGAAGGATGGAGAAATTGGGCCGACGCGGAATAATTTAAGGGGTAACGACGAAGACCATCAGCATGAAAGGTTAGATAAATCGCAGAGTGCGGTCACGATTGCCGAAACTGATTGTGATGAGTACTATTCACACTATCTTCAAGGCACGGAGGGCTCAGCTTCTGTCCAGAAAGCTATAGCTGGGGAAAATGATTGCGGGTTTAGCGGAAGAAATGATGTTTTTTATTCAAGCGAGTCAGTCGAGTCATTGAGGGCAGTGCTTTCAGATCCTATAACGTAAGTCACCTTTTGAACTCGTTGGCTTTTAACATTAGTTTTTACTACGCAAGTCCTGTGCCCAGATTATTGAAGTCCAGTTCCTTGTGGATTGCGTTCTTTCCGAATGAAGATGGAAAAAATGGTGATGCAGAAGGAGGATGGCTCAATCGGTGTTCTTAACCATCTCTCCCATGCCTGTGCGCTAGAGCACAAGTTTAATCTTCTAATATTTTGAGCTGATATAGATGCTCATATTTTTCTTGTACTCTTTATAATAAATTGATGTGATATTAAAAAACTTCAGGGGAGCTCTTATGGATGATGCAATGATATTGCCTTGTGGACATTCCTTTGGTGGAGGAGGAATACAGCATGTTATTAAAATGGTGGGTTCTAAGCCATCAAAAACCATAATTTTTGGACTGACCTTTTATGTGACTAGTCAATTGAAATATTTTTAACAATTGAGCTGGTAATAACCGACCTCTTTTCTTGTTTATATGCCTCTACTCAGTTGAATGGCCTGATTTTCATAGCTACTAGACTATTATTTTGAACAAGCAACTGTTTGTGATAGAATTTTGCTGAACTGTAGAAACAAGCCTGAGCCTATCTGCTTTCTTTACTTTATCCTACATTGATCTAGTTTTCTTCATTTCAATTGAGGGGGATCTTTTTGTGAAAAAAAAAATTGAGGGTGATCTTATGCCGTATCTCCTTTCTGTTTTTTAGATTTTTTTGGGTTCTCTATTTCCTCGTTTGTTTTTTAGCTTCAATCTAAAGAACATCAGGCTGTTCCTGGAGTAAATGTATTTAAGTTTTATTTGTAATGAGAACATGAATGTGACAAAACTGTACAATTAGCTGTAGCTCCTTGCAATCAACAATTTGCTCTCATGAGACGCAGTCATCAGCTTAACAGGAGATTGATTGAACCTAGATGAATCACCGCTATTTTGCATCTGTCTCCCTCTCTTGCTTATCTTCCTTATAGTTGGCTTTAGATGTAGTGTGCAGAAACCATGGCCTCAACTTTTAAAATTTGGACTTTATTAGCTATACATATGGCTATTGTCTAGGTAGTTTTAACATCGGTCCATTGTATGTCAAATTTACAAATTCCAGTAGACCATTGGACATTTCTTTTGTGAGTAAGGAATTGCCATGCTGTCAACTAGCTGATGTATTGGTTTTGTGATGCATTTTCAGAAAGCGTGTTCCACTTGTTCCCAACCCACATCTGAAGAATTAATATCTCCAAATCTATGTAAGCAGAACTTATCCCAGAAGAATTCTGAAATTTAATTCTTGTTGCTTAAATATTTTCTGGTCCTCCAATCATTTTGAAACTTATTTTCTTATAGTTTCTTGTACTATTGGGTGTTAATTTTATGCATGATTTATTTTGTTTTCATATGCAATATGAATGCAAATAATACAATTCACAGATGTTTAATTTGATTGAAGTAGTCAAACTCCTGAAAATTGAAACGGAATATCTGTCATTGAAAACTCAGTATACAACACCATGACTGATTCATTGAAAATTTTGGGTGGAGATTGCCTGAAAATTTTAAACAATGCTGCAACTTATATTGCATACACATGATTTTCTTGCATGCTTTTCTTTGGCGGCTGGGTGCTGTTGTCAGCACTTAGAGTTGCCGTGCAGGCATACCGTCAAGAAGAGGAGTCACAGTTTTACCGATCATCCAAAAGAAGAAGAGAAAGATTTGATCAGGTGTGTAACTTCCTTCCCATAACCTCCCAAAATGAAAGAGATCGAGCTAATTACAAATTACCAATTCTGCCTTGACACTATTTTTCATATAAAATTTATTTTTACATAGGACAGGGTGGTTATGGTGATTCAAAAGTGTTGGAACAACCAAGAAGCAGAGGTGTTCAATTTCCATTTGCTGTGATGGACCGGGTTATTATAAAGGTAGTATGCAGAAAGTTGAGCTTGCTTATAAATATCTTATTTTATTAATATTAAATCTGAGCGAAATTGGATCAGGGGAACAAGAGGACACCACAGCGTTTTGTTGGGCGAGAAGCTATTGTAACAACACAATGCCTGAATGGATGGTCAGTCACTTTCTTATTCCCCTTTAGCAGTTAAATCAAATCTTGGTGCTGCATGTATATATAATAGAACACGTTGAAAATGCCTAAAAAATGCGTGGTTATGATGTTATTCATGCTAGAATTATTTGATATCAAATAAAATATTAAAATTCAAATCATATTATAGAACTTTAGGATTTATTGATATTATCTTTAGCTGGAAATTCAAGAATTTCTGTGTGGTACATCGCATGCCACCCTTTCAATTTTCTTGACATGAAACAAGATGCCTCTTTGAAGTAAAAGCATGCAAGTTATCGTCTTGCTGTAAAAGCTATCTGTGGAGCAGGTGAATTTGAATGTGTTTTGGAAACAGCTTAACGGATTTGGATTGATTACACCTATCCTTTAGAATATAGTATATAAGGAAAATAATAAGTGTAGACAATCTAGATGGGTGAGTAGGGCTCTGATATTGATTTTCATACGCGTGGTACTACATCCCTTTAAGCTGTTCTCAATGGACTTCCTTAAACCTGTTGTGCTGCTGATAGAAGTCTAAATGTTTTTAGGTATGTGGTAAAGACATTGGACAATGCAGAGAGTGTTAAATTGCAGTATCGCTCGCTTGCTAAGGTTTCAGATGACCCTTCAAAACCAGCCTCCAGCAAGGTGGCACCTAATTGGCCTTGAATCTGCAGATGCCACGTGACGGAGTTTCTTATTAAGTTTTACTCACTGTCATATTACTTTATTCGCAAGAAAATGTGCTGACAGACTTTGTTAACATGGATGGAAGCAGAAGTTTCGTTAGAGATCATATGATTTTTGTCCCTGCATTGATCTTGTTACAGTTATCAATTCTATTACTATAGTAAATTGCGACAATCTGTCTTCCACTACTATAGACCGAATTAGATTAGATATGGACTATAGGCATGGGCATTGTGCCAAGTTTTTGTGTATGGCTTGTAGATAATGAAAAAGGCTAAATTATGTCAAAATCTAATATAGGGCAATTCTCTTAGTGAATTTTTTTTCATGTCTGATAAATAATGCGGTAGAAGCCATCTAATTCCTCTTATATTGTGATATATATATATATATATATTTGGGGAGGGAGCGAGAATTTCTTTCTATCTTCTATCGAAAGTGATCTTTTCCCCAAAACATAGAATGGTGAAGGAAGCTAAATTGAGGGCAAGATGTACTGTGATTTTTTTTAACTGAATTTGTATTCCACGAGTTCTCTTTAGGCCCGGTTTTGATGTACCGGGAAAACTATATTTGACAGAATTTAAATAATAACTCTTGCGGGTTGGGTTTGCTTTAATACGAAAGATTATTCACTTACTATATGATAAATTAACATTTGAATTTCTACATAAAAATATATTTACATTTAACGTCATACAACGTATTAAATGTTATCTCCAAGTTGTGCCTAATAAAATGATAAAAAAAATATACTATTCTAACATTTTACCCTTCTTTAAGTTCCTACTTCCTATCATGAAAATCAGCCACTTGCTCTTCTTGTTGGCAAGTCCTTTCATCGACTAATCAGAGATATTCGAATTGATCAGCTCATAAGCTATCCCAGATTAATAAATGGTTTGCACTTCAACCAAAACGCTTGAGAAACTGAAATCGAAAAGCTGATGCTCATAGTTCTTGGGAGACAATAATTGGAACAAGAGTTCAGTAAAGGTTTAGACGTCACATTGATCTGAGATTCAGGAAAATGAGGAAAACGGAGAGACAATTACACTGCTAATGTTACAATGTGAAGTTAACTCTGCAATGACAAATAGTTCAGTCACTATCTAGACATAGCATTACTATGACAGGGTCAGGTAAAATGAATGTGAAAAAAGGGGCCAAAAAATGGGGAGGTGTGGGGAATATCCCCCAGCTAAATGCTAATGTTACAATCTGAACAAACCACGGAGCTTGCTCATCTCAGAACTGAGTTCTACGTTTTCTAGATGCTCATGACAATGAACAAGGCCACTGCTTCTCAATGAGAAAGAAGAAAAAATCAGCATAATTAAATGGAAGTTACAATTCTGAACGACAAACCGGGATGAATTAGCTTTCTGACAATAGGAAACTGCATGTTGAGTATATAGAAGCCGCGGCTGCACTGACAGCTAACTCTTTTTCGGAGCTAATTCTGTACAACATAATAGTACATATATCATCACACCCGTGGGAAATAGTAAGCTTAAATACGTTTGAATGCCTTTTTTTTTTATGGGAACATGCTTTCGGCTGTTCCAAGAAAGCACAGAAAATGTTCTGCAATAATGAAGAATCTGATAAAAACTTGTATTCCATACATAATTATTGAATCATACACCCACACACACACACACACACACACACACACACACACACATAAGCACAAATGAAACAACCTATCCAAAAATGTAGCCTACACCTAAGCTAACAGATAAATCCCTATAATTTCTCCTGTAAAATCAAAGATTACAATATCCCAAAATTAGAAACTATAAACAATCCCCCTCAAGTTGGAGCGTAAATGTTGATCATGTCCAACTTGCCAATAAAATATTTGAATTTATCTCGGGCAAGACCTTTGGTGAGAACATTTGCTGTTTTCTCTCTAGATTGTATATAATTAATCTCAGTTATTCCTTCATCGACCTTATCTCTAATAAAGTGTGTCTATTTCCACATGTTTCACCCTATCATGTTGGACTGGGTTGTGAGAGATATTAATGGCTGCCATGTTGTCTGAATAGCGCTTGATAGGTAGATGTACAACCATTTTTAATTCTTCAAGTACTTTTTTGACCCAAATCCCTTTGCAAATTCCAAGCACTATTGTTCTAAATTCTGCTTCAGCACTATCCTCGCTACAACACTATGCTTCTTGCTTCTCCATGTCACAAGGTTTCCCCATACGAATGTGAAGTACTCTGAAGCGGACTTTCTATCTTCTTGATCACCTGCTCAGTCAGCGTCTGTAAACATGTCTACTCCTTTGTGGTCAATCTTCTTAAAGAGTAAACCGAGTCCTGGTGATCCCTTTAGATACCTGAGGATCCTGTAAACTTCATTCAAGTGTTTTTGTCTAGGATCATGAGAATGTTGACTTACCATGCTAACCGCAAATGCGATGTCTGATCGAGTGAGATAAATAAATCAGCTTCCCCACCATTCTCTGATATCGTCCCATGTCCACAGCCTTCCCAAGTTCTGCATCATCAGCAATTTTGTCAGTTTGTATTGGAGTGTCACTAGGCCTGCATCCTAACATTCATATCTCTTTTAGAAGATCCAGGATGTATTTTCTCTGTGAGATATAGATTCCCTTCCTTGACCTTGCAACTTCCATACCAAGAAAGTATTTCATTTCCCCCAAATCTTTAACCTAAAATTCTTGGTTCAATGCTTCGTTAAGACGACCAATCTCTAGTGGGTCATCACCTGTAAAGACAATGTCATCAACATATATTGCAAGAATTACTAACCTCCCATTTAAATGTCTGAAGAACATGGTGTGATCACTTTGTCCCTATATGTAACCTAGTAACTCCAGGACTTGAGTAAACCTTTCGAACCATGCTCATGGGGATTGCTTCCATCCGTATAGTAACTTCTTCATTTTGCATACTCGACTTGCCCATTTCTCAAGGAAGCCTTGGCCGCGATTAAAGAAGTGCAATAATGTTTGGCTCGCTCACAGGAATCACAATGAAATTCAAAAGAATTTTTATTCAAGCAAATGGAAGGAAACATTTGAGACATGTAATGAAGTTTGGATGACCTAATCGTTTGTGCCATAACTCCACATCATTAGTCCTAGGGAGAGACACTTTATTAGAAAAACCAATACAAGAACTAGAACAATCGTTTAGATAATAGAGTCCATCATGCATCTTGGCCACTCCAATCGTCATCCCTGTAAGCAGATCCTGAAACACACGAGTAGCAAAAAAGCCAACATGACAGCGTTCTTCTCGTGCTAACTGACTCACAGAAATCAAGTTACACTTCAAATTTGGAACATGTAAGGTGTAAAGAGTAAGTGCAGCGGAAATTTTGATGCTCCAAAAATCAGCATCAAGTGAATCAGAAGCATCAGCAATTTTGACAGTAAGACGTGTCTTGGCAAGGGTATAACAGCAAAATAAGGACAGATCATCAATCATGTGATCAAAGGCTTTTGAGTCAATTATCCAACAAGGCCCATAACTTATACCTTTAATTGTGGCCAAGGCTTTGGAAAAATTACCTCTACGAACGACGGTAGCAATAGGAGGTTCTCTCGGTTGCTGAGAGCTTTCTAAGATAGCGAGTCATTCAAGAATCAGATTGAGCTGAGCCGTTTGATGGCCTGGAATAGAGGGATCAGTTGCCATACTGGATGTAACTTCAGCTACGTAACCCCGGCCCTTGCCTTGTCGTGGTTTCCAATCAAGGGGCTTACCATGGAGACCCCAACTCTTGTCCTTAGTGTGACCATGTTTGTGGCAATAACCACACATTAGCCGACTTTTGGTGGAGCGTTGATCAAGACCACAAACAACAAGGGGAAATCCGTAACACTAGAGGACGAAGGGCCGAGGCCGATTCCCCTCCTAACATGACCTTCTTGAGAGAAGCCTCTCCGCGGAGAATGGTGAAGGCCACACGAATAGTGGGAAGTGGGTTTTGACTCAGAATACAACATCAAACATCATCAAATAAGGTGTTAAGACCGGCCAATAGCTCAAAAAGGCGTTCTTTGTCCAAATTCTTCTGATATGGGCAGCATGCGAGGCATAACAAGGAGTATCATCACTAAGCAAGCCAAAAGGTAGTTTTGGCAATGTAGTAGTCACTCAGGGAAAGAGACTCCTGTTTAATGCCCAAGCTTTAGCCTTTAATTCAAATAATCGAGAAATATCCGCACCATCACTATATGCTTCGCGGATAGCCTTCCACATCGCACAAGAGGGAGAGAAGAACATAAAGCAATGACGAACTGTAGGTATCATGGCGTTGACAAGCCACGAACAAACCATTGCATCCTCAGCTTCCTACGTTGCAGCAGCATGAGCCTCTAAAGGTTGGGGGGACTGACTGGTAATGTGTCATAGCCTATTGCGTCCTTGAAGTGCGAGCCGAATGGATTGGACCCATTCAAGATAATTGTCCCCGATAAGCTTCTCTGGAACAATTAGACCTGCCAAGTTCTTTAGAATAGGTGGAACTAAACGTAGGGCGGAACCAGCCGACAGAACTAAAACTTGAGGTTGGACCATTGCAAAGGAAGGACTAGACTCTGGGGCACTAGAAGAATTGTCCATGAGTTACAACCTTTTCCTCTCTCCCCCTCTCTTTTTTTTCCATTTTTTCCTTTTTTTTAAAAAATTCTGTCAAAAGAAAACGGAGCAAACTAGTATCTGTGAACATGAATTGGGCTACAATGGGCCCAACTGGTTTTGGGCGAAGCCGACTTGACAGAACTAGGCCGGCGTGACAAACTGGGCTTAGCTAACCACGAACGAGGCAAACGGACAGGGCTTTGCGTCGACTGAGCTTGGAGCTAAAGGCGGAAATCTAGACGACGATCTCCCCCCATATGCTACAGTATGAGGACGATATGGACGACACGAACATGCTCGGCAACCAACATGAACTGAAACGAGCACGGAGCACCAACAAAGAACAGCACGGAGCACGGAGGCCTGGTCGTGAGCACAGAGGCCAATGGAGCACAAGCAGTCACAACCTAAAACGGAGCACAATCTAAACCTATCACGAGCTGGGACGCGAACGTGAACGGCGAGGCTCCTTTGAAGGACACGAGGCCCGCCTAGGATTCTGAACGAGGAGGAACACGAGCACGGCGCGAACAGGGCATGAAAACGCGAGTTGGACGAATTGGGCGAGACTCGAGAGCACCACAAACGCAAACAAAATGAGAGAACGAACGGGACGCTGTGAACCTCTGAGGCAGACGAGGACAGGTTCTAGATCGACGATGCAAATGGACAACAGGTTCTCGTGATGTACAACGAGAACAACACTGGACGATGATGGAACAAAAAACAGGTCAGATTCTCTTCAAAGGCTCTGATACCATGAAGAATCTGATAAAAACTTGTATTCCATACATACTTATTGAATCATACACCCACATATATATAAGCACGAATGAAACAACCTATACGAAAATATAGCCTACACCTAAGCTAACAGATAAATCCCTATAATTTCTCCCTAAAATCAAAGATTACAATATCCTAGAATCAGAAACTATCAACAAATAGATATAACATGGAATAAGTTTTTCGAGTCCAGTTTAAGATGACCGCCCATGTCAAGGCGCTCACATCACAAAGTTTACATTCCCATGAATTTCACTATCAATCATTCAATTTTCATGCTTGAAAATCAAAATTACAATGGATGATCACAAAGCAACAAACGAAGGCCTTTGTCATTATTAGCTACAAAAACTAATTGCAATGGATGATCACAAAGCAACAAATTAATTGCAGCAAGAACTCAAGAAAAGCAATCCATTCAGAAAGAGAAATTGGTACCCCCAAAAAATTAACATTTTTAAGAATTTTACTTCCTAGCGTTCCCTCATTCCCATTTTCTATAATTTTTCTCCCCATCCAACCAAGGGTAAAAGTTGATCAAAGACTTAGACCTTCAATTTTATACAACGTGTCCCCTCATATTTTGATGTATTAAGAAATTTGAACCAAACATCTCTACCTATATTCCACCCCACCATCACCATTTGAGTTAGGCTCAGATGGCAAGGGAGGATTTGTTGACATGAAGAGGGCCATCCTTATCATATGATTGCCCAAGAAAACAATTCTATTTTTTTCTGTTTAAGAATGCACTGTATTTCCTGTTTTTTTTCTTTTCTCCAGTTTTATAAAAACAATTACAGCCTTTACATTTGTACAATCGAATTCTCCATTAAAAATAAGCTTTTTAAAACTTTTGATCGCTTGACTAGGTATTTTTTTTGTAGGAATTTTAAAACCAAACATCACATGAAATGTCCGGGGTTTTTTTTTTTTTGCCAAGAAAATGTCCGGGTTTTAATCATAAACATCACGTAATTCAGTCTTTGAAAAAGAAAGTTTACACATGCCATAAGTTTATTAAAGAACAGTAGAACACAATAATAGACACGCAAAAAATTTAGTTTATAGCTACCAGCTAAGTAAAAGATATACCTGGAGGTCCTTTCTGTAGTGCCAAGCTGCTGCAGACCATAAGCCGTGTTACAATTTACATGTTGGAGACCCTGGTCACATAGCAGTTGCTTTTCTTTTACTTGATTTAACCAACTTTCCTGAAATTGTGAACCAGGAATATTGCAAAATTCGATTAAGAAAAGCAAACACAGATCATTACAGGTAGGAGATTATAAATTAAAAAAACAATTCATTGTCCTCCTAAGAATATTATTTCACCAGGCCCGTATCTAGAACCCATCATTACAGGAAGGAGAAGCCAGATTCATATGTTAACCAAAGTATATTGGAACCTTAGCTTCACTGGCAAAAAGCAGTATTACATTTCAAACTCCTGGACGACTTCTTCTCATGAAATCAAACCATTACTTAACCAAAAAAAAAGTGAGCAAAGATTAGTTATGAGACCAGTACAAGGAAAGATTATCTATCTTTTGTGTACTCACGAGGTGCTTTTCTTCTTCAGCAAGTGCTTCATCCATCTGATCAAACAAAGCAGTCCACCTTGTCCGATGCATTTCTGCAATTATACTACGCGGGAGTCCGGTAGCGGTTTCCATACCAGAAGAATCATTTTCTTGGTTATTTGAAAATTCCTTTGACATTAGGTAAGGTACTTCGGTATTAATAAAGGCTCGAACTCTCCTCCTACTGCGACGCAAGGCTGAAGAAGCAGAAAAAGGGTACGATACTAAAGGTAAGCAATTGCACTGCCCACAACATGGCAAAATAAAATAAAAATGGAATTACCCGAGAGGCGCCCTTTGAGGTCTTGATGAATGAGCTCCAACCATTGAGATGCAACAGTAGCAGCTGAAAAAACAAATAAAAGAATCCTTCAGTAAAGACCTTTTATCGGTCGCCTAGCTTAGAAGCACAAGGTGAGAAATAGGATAGATTAAAAGCTCTGCATAATCCATGATCTAAGAAGCAATTCTGAAGCATAGATTTTTTTAATACAACGTTGATGGCTAACTTCCAAAAACTCTGAACCAAAAAAAGCAAAGGGATGATGGCTAAATATAAATCTTAAAAAATTAATGATATTGCATAAGTACAAGGAAGTGTCTACTAGCCTTTCAGGGAAAGAGACGAAACGCTAGGAAAGTTTGATGATTCCTCATTTGACAAAGAGCTAGAACTCACAGATGCCTTTGTTGAAGAAGACAATTTCAGGGCTAAAATGTCATCTTGGGCGAGATGGGTGAATTGCGATCCACAACTTTTAAACCTTTCTTTCTCCTCCAAGTATGAGTCATTTTCACCATCCTTACCCTCCAAAGTCCAAGAGTCATCCATTGCCATATGATACTTTTTTGCTTTCCTACTACCAGCAGAATTGTGAAGGGTCCCTTCTTCTCGTTGAAAGGAATGTTGATGCCTTCCTGATTCTGTTACGTACTCCATATCCCTTTTGCTAACTTCTGAACTTTCACCTGCAAAATATGTTGCTTGCTTGCATCCGACTTTGGCACTTTCATGCTTTTCAGACACAATAGCCTCTATAATCGAATGGACCTGTTTTTTATTTCTTACATGATTAATAATCCCTGGGTTTAATTCATTCAGCAGTCCACTTGGAGCAGCAATCTTTGAGAACCTATCAACTTGCTCTTTTTTTGCAAGTTCTAACTTCTTCTTGAGGATATCATTTTTACTTTTTCTACCACGTTTCTTTGGCACCGGAATACCTCCATGAGAAGATGAAAGAAAACCATTTCGCTTCATCTCCCTCCATATTCTCATATGATCCTTTTCCTTCAAAGGCCCAGTGCAGCTACCACTCTCAGAAACATCCTTTAACTTAAATTGATCACGGTCATTGTAAGAGTGTGCCGAGCCCAGATTTATACGGCTTGTAACATCTTCTGCATTAAGGTCAACGTCAATTCCTTTGCGCTTTACACAAGTGGTGGGGGGCTCCCTATCGTGCTTCCCAAGAAAGGGTACTTTGGAGGGATTATTCCCACATTCACCACTTCCATCACGGGATGAAATTCTGGCACAGACAGCTTCGGAGTTAAGATCAAGTGGTCTGACGGCAGGATTAACCTCTACAGAGCATGCGCTCGTTCCAATTTTTTCAACTTGAGAAGCAATGTATTCCAGAGGTACAGGGACCTCTGTCACTTGTGCAATATCATTTTCACTCGATGTTACTGGAAAATTATGTTTTTTGTCCCCAAAACTCCTTTGAGAACGGTGATTAGTTTCTGCAGCGTAAGCAGAGTAAATTAAATCCGATCTTGGACAATTATATGCACAGCACGATTCATGTAATTCTCCGGTTAGAAGGGAAAGCAATTTATTGTGAATGAACTAAAATATAAACGCAACCAACCAAAACCGCATACTACTTACTCTCGGCAATGCCCTGCCCATTCGCAAGGAACTACTAATTAATCATTCTACAGAACATCAATTATCCCATTAGAAACAACAATGTGCTAGTGTCGAAACAACATTTCAACTATGGCATTTCATAAAGATCACTTCTTTGCAAAACAAATCGTTAGTCCTTTTCTTGATTAGAAATGAAAAGAAGCACAAGAAATATCATTGTTCACTCATAATTACCCGCAGACTTATTCACGGACTCAAGATCTCTCATTTTCAGCCTTTTTCGTGCGAGTTCATTGTTCTCTCCCAAATGAGTCGAGCTCGGACGCTTCTCTCCCACGGCCTATAACACCCGGAGGAATGAAGCTGAAGATGAGTAAGAAAATGAGATAACTTCATCCAGAACAGCCCAAAAGCAGGAGAAACCTACCTTGGAATCCGATCTGGAGGTTGTCAAAGATTTCCCAGGTTCTATCGTCGAATTGCTTTCCTCATCCATGAATCCTCTGAACCCAATTCAACCCTAACACTCACACCACCAAAAATTGGTTTGAACCATCAATGAGACCGCAGTGACTGAATTTAAAAAAAAAACAAAGAAAAGAATCTCGGTGCTGTAAATGATGAATGGCCTGGGCATGGAAGTGGATTGATTGGATTGGATAAGTAGGTCGGATTAGGGTTTCTGAAATTGGCCAGGGAAGGAAGGAGGGAACGGGATAGGTGGAGTTTGTCGAGAAGTGTAAATTGAAGTTTAGTGTAATGGGGGATTGATTTGAATTTTGGGGGTGAGGGTTGGGGGGTTTGAGCGCGCTCAGTTTTTATATTTTAGAAACGTTGTATGATGAGTGATGGAGCAGGAAATGGATTAGATTTATTAGATGGGAGAACATGTTCAGCGTTACTGTGAGAGGGAGACGCCAAAAAGGAATCCCTGGGTATTGTTCAAATTCAAAAAAGCTTGGAGGTTTGGAGGGAGGGAATCAGGTTTGCGCTCCACGTTAAACACACTCATCACTCATGTCGTCTGCGATTTCCCCACGTAAACGACGGTACTCCTCTTGCGTTCGGTTCCCTTTTGGGTTGGATGCAATTGCGTTTGGGTTGCAAAAATGTTTGCTGCCCAAAGAGATCCCCTAAAGTGATTCAAATTAACAAGGCAAAAATCAATCAAAAGTGAGTCAAGTGATATAGGTTAATCCTTTGTATTATAGTAAATGAATGCTTAGATTCTTACGGGAAGAAGTTACTTTGTTCATTGTCTCAAATCAAGGTTTGAACAGTGAACGATATTATGTTTGTTTGGTTAGCCCGTTTGAGCAACTAAAATCCGTTTTTGCGTTTACCGAGACAAAATTTCTATCACATATTTACCTCGGAATCTGTATCCGTTCTCCCAACGGGCTATCCAAACAAGCCTATTGCTCCTCTTGTATTTGGATCATACCCTTGAATACATGCCCCAACTTCTCCCTTTGGGATGTCAATTCTATTTGTAGTTTAAAAGAATGTTTCAGAGTGATCAAAATTAAGATAACAGAGGTTGATAAAAATTGACTTGATTGAAACCAGAGGGAGATTCCCCCATGTTACGCGGCCAAATGAAGCTGATGTATAACAGCAAAAATATTGAACTTGCAAATACAAGACCAGGCAAGCAGCAGTTGCATGGGCTAACAGGTTTCAGAAAACTGTTGGAGATGTGAAAGTATTCAAGACAGATAAGCCCGCAAACTTTTCAAGCGAAGAAATACATGATGAAGCATGAAGCAAGAGGGGGCTTAAAATTATTTTAGAAGTGGGTTTCAAACAACCAAATGTTGGATAGGAAAACTCCACAGGTGATTGAAACAAAACAGAGAAAGCAAATAATAATGGCTGGATATCAGATTGGAGAATACTTTCTGTATTTCTTCTTCTGTCTCGAGGATTACATCATCAAATTTATAATATAAGTCATAAGTCCACTCCCACATAATTCTCTAATTGCCAAACGTCCAGTATCCCCATTATTCAAATTGAAACTAGATAACAGGAAACTAATCAACCTAAAAAATAGGAAACTAACGTGAACAAGCCTCACGCCTTTGACTTAGTAAAACTGAATAAACAAATAATAATAAATGAGAACCCAATCATGGACATCACGTGCAGCAAAGCTCTGCACTAATTTTATCACTCCCCCTTAGTGCAAAGCTCCTGTCAACAACTCCAAGTGCACTTCGAAGAGCTAGAAATTTTGGCTTTACCAGTGCCTTAGTTGATATGTCTACTACCTGAGCGTTTGTTCGAACACATACCAGCTCAACTTCTCCACTCAAGACTTTCTCCTGTATAAAGTGATGGCGCACCTCAATATGTTTTGTTCTGGCATGGAATACAGGATTTAATGTGAGTTTGATAGCACTTTCATGATCGCATCTGATTTGCACAGCTTAGTCAACCTTATGTGTTGTATCTTCAATCAGCCTCTTCAACCAAACACACTCTTGAGCTGCCATTGTTGTGGCTACGTACTCAGCCTCAGTGCTTGATAAAGCTACTATATCTTGTTTCTTGCTGCACCAAGAGATAAATGCTGACCCAATGTTGAAACAATAACCTGAAGTTGAGTGCCTATCATTTGCATCTCCAGCTCAGTCTGCATCAGTAAATCCGCTTAGTGCAAGACTTTCATACTTTTTGTACAATAAGCCACATCCAACACTTCCCTTTACATAGCGTAGGATCCTCTTAGCTGCTTCCAAGTGAGAAGTTCTTGGAACCTGCATAAACTGAGAAATAACACCTACAGAATATGCAATTTCTGGTCTTGTGATAGTCAAGTAAATTAAACTTTCAACAAGTTGTCTGAATCTTGTTGGATCTTTCAACAGCTTTCCTCCATCTCTTTTTAACTTCATAGTTGGTTCAATTGGGGTAGCCTTTTCTCTTGACTCCTCCATAAGAAAACGCTACAGCAAGCTCCTTGTATAGGCACTTTGAGACACAAAGTATCCTTGGTTTAACCTTTCAACTTCTAAACCAAGAAAATAGCCAACCTTCCCCAAATTTTTCATATCAAAACGAACAGATAGATCATCTCTCAATTTTGAAATTTTAGCTTCATTATTCCCAGTTATTATCATATCATCAACATATAATAACAAAAGTAAATGCGCATTTGACTCTGACTTTACAAATAAGCTGGGATCTGAATCAAATATTTTGAATCCACAAAAGCTAAGGTATTGAGCAACTTTACCATACCAAGCTTGTGGAGCTTGCTTTAGTCCGTAAAGCGCTTTCTTCAGGTGACAAACATGATCTGGGAAATTTTCTGAGACAAATCCAAGAAGCTGTTGCATGAATAATTCTCGATCCAGCTCCACGTAAAGGAAAGCATTTTTCACATCCTGCCACAATTTCTATTATTTAAATGCAGCAAGTGATATAATGGTTCTTACTGTCACAATTTTTGCAATAGGGCTGAATGCCTCTTCATAGTCCAATCCATAACTTTGGGAGAAGCCTCTAGCAACCAGTCGAGCCTTAAACCTGCCAATAGAACCATCAGATTTCTTCTTTAGTCGGAACACCCATTTACATGTGACTGGTTCACAATCTTCTGGTTTATTTACCAAGTCCCAATTTTCATTTCTATTCAAAGCACCAATCTCTTCTTGCATTGCTTATTACCACTCTGGATTGCCCTTCGCTTCCTCATAGCTCCTTGGTTCTTCTATAGTTAGCCCTTCTATAAGGAAGCAAGCTGTCACGGTGCAATAACTTCATAGTCTCTTAAGTAATGTGGCTGCTTTTTCTCTCTTGTTGATCGCCTACCAGTTTGAATATTGTGTTCTGTACTTCCACCTTGTGACTTATTCTCCTCCTCTACACTATTCGATGCTTGTAGATTTGTTTCAGAGAACATATGCTCTGGATTGTCCTCATCATTATTTGGAGCAACAAACTTGGAGGCAGGGAATGATGTTCAAAGCTCATCAAACACCACATCTCTAGAGATGGTGAACTTCTTTATTTTTTGATCCATGCACCTACAACCCTTCCTACAAGAATCATAACCAACAAAAACACACTTCCTTGCTTTTGGGTCAAGTTTGGTTTTGTTGCTTTCGGGAACATGAACATAGCACACATAACCAAACACTCTAAGATAATTCACCTTCAGTTTTTCACCATACAGAATTTTAAAGGGAGATTTTTGTGTACCTGTCCAAGAAGGCAACCTGTTTGTTACATGACATGCACACTACATTGCTTCATCCCACAGCTCTCATGGAAGATTTTTGTCATGCAACCAGGATAGACACACTGAAGTAAGGTGTGCAAGCTTTCTTTCTGCGACTTCGTTTTGCTGTGGAGTATCTCCAAACTCTTTTTCAACTGTTTCTTTGAATTCCACAAGTTTGGACAGTACCTCACTCTTCTCCTTTAAAAACTTCACCCAAGTGAACCTCGAGTGATCATCAATTAGCACCATGACATACCGTTTATCACTGCAGCTTGGTGTCTTTGTTGGCCCCATCAAATCTATGTGAATTAAATCAAATGTTGTAGAGTGTCGACTTGATGACTTGTTGAAAGGTAAGTGATGGGATTTGCCAAATTGACAGCCTTGGCAAATAGCATCTTCACGAACATTCTTTAAAATGAGCATCCCGTTCAACAGCCATTTTAATGAGATCTGCTGCAACATTTGGTAACCTACATGGCCCAGCCGAGCATGCCAGATTAGAGCATTGTCTGTTTGGCTTGTTTTCTTTACATATGCTTCACCTGCTGACATGACATACAAGGTACCTTTTTCTCACCAAAGAAAACAACATCAGCAAATATTTCCTTTACATTCTCGAGCACTTTAACATCCTTGGAACCAAATAATACATATTGTCTAGATTTAGTAATTTGAGGAACTGAAACTAAATTTTTGGTCAAACCTGGAACATGATAAACATCTTCTAACTTGAAACCTTTTGTGCGTGCATCGTTAGCCACATCGATTACCACAATACCTTCTTTGGTTACTGGGTGAGTTGAGTTATCAGCACTAATTATAACTCGGTCTCCACGGTGTTCACGTGTTTCTGAGAACAAGGTGTCATTTCCAGTCACATGATGAGAGCAACCCGAGTCGATGATCCACTCCTCCTTTTTGTTGTATGCGATATTCGCAGAGACTTGAGTTGATTTTTGTTCAACAGCCTCAACCATGAAGTAGTGATCCCATTTGAGCTTATCATCCTCTTCACTTATGCATGCAACATTCGCTTTAGACAGCTTTACTTGGCAGTATTTCTTTATATGCCCAGTCTTTCCGCATCGAAAGCATGTAACAGGCCTCTTAGTAGGTGTGCCACCATCGTCTTCTTCTTTGGAACCTTCCTCTTTGCTTTGGTTGCTTGAAGCAACCTTTGCACTAGATCGTCCCTTTAAGAAAAGAGCAGCATCAGTCTCATAGCCCTTTGCCATTTGTTTCGCTAAGGCCTCTTGATTAGAGAGAAGATGCTCCAACTCTTCAACAGAAGGTTGTGTTGGCCACCCTTGAATTGAGGTGACAAAAGGTCCGTACTCCTTCTTCAAGCCACAAATGAGATATCAACGTAGATGATCTTCGCTGATCTTTTCAGTTTCATCAATCTCTGAAATCTCAGCACAAATGCTCTTAACTCACAGGAAATACTTAGAAATGGACATACCTTCTTGCGTCAGCATGGCTAAGTCATTCTTCAAAAACTATAGCCTTGCCGTATTCTTCTTAGTGAACAGCCTTTCAAGAGTTTGCCATACTTCCTTTGAAGAGGTAACATCACGAACATGATCAGTAAATTCTTTACTGATAGATGTCCTCAAGGCAAAGAGAGCCTTTCCACATTTAATCTTCCACTTTCGTCATGACTCGACATTTTCTGGCACATCAGAGGGAATTGTGTGAGAACCAATTACCAAATCCCATAGGTCTTGACCTTGAAGGTATGCCTCCATACACATTCTCCAGTACTTGTAGTTGTTGCCTACAAGCTTCTCCATCCTGTTCTGAACACTTCCTTTGTTTGAAACATCCATGACTGCAAGCAAACGTAACTCAACTTATAAACCAGGTGCTGATACCATGAAATAAAACAGAGAAAGCAAATAATAATGGTTGGATATCAGATTGGAGAATACTTTCTATATTTCTTCTTCGTTCTCGAGGATTACATCATCAGATTTATAATATAAGTCATAAGCCCACTCCCACATAATTCTCTAACTGCCAAACTTCCAGTATCCCCATTATTCAAATTGAAGCTAGATAATAGGAAACTAATCAATGTAAAAAATAGGAAACTAACGTGAACAAGCCTCACACCTTTGACTTAGTAAAACTGAATAAACAAATAATAATAAACGAGAACCCAATCATGGACATCACATGCAGCAGAGCTCTGCACTAATTTTTATCAACATTTGGCTTAAAAACGCCTGACATACTGACAAACAATGAAACTCATAGCATTATACACTATGGAGTATTAAATAAGTGACCATTAACATCTATTTAAGTAGGATTAATTACTTGTGGCAAGAATTATGGGAGAAGATAGAGGGGGAGTCTTCTATGCATCTTATCAGATAAGTTATTTATGTTGGGATTAGAACGTAAGTAAATGCAGCGGAATTTTAAAATTTTCTAATCTCCGTATGGATCTATCAAAGGCATTTAGACAGAGAAGAAAGAGGCGTACTTTTTACGTTTCGAATTTGGATCGTCTATTGCATTTGGATATCTTTAGATTCACGACCTCTTGCGTTCTTGATTCCGATCATGAGGAGCCGACTTTTCTTTGTTCTCTTCCCTCTACGGTATCCATGCAAACAATTCCCAACAATCACAGCGTGCTAGCGCCTATCACTTCTCACTCTCCCTCTAGGGTTTTTGGTGGCTCAAGGCTAGATTCGAATTTCTCATCATTCTCTTGCTCATAAGTCCTAATATTTATAAAATTCATGGAGATCTTCTAGAATCTTCGATTAATCTTTAATTAATCTTTAAAATTCAAATTCAGATCTGAAAAGATATTCAAGATTAATCTTTATTAATCTTGAAATTCGAACTTTCAAAAGGATATTCAAGATTAATCTTTATTAATCTTGAAATTTGAATTTCAAAAAGATATCTAAGATCAATCTTTATTAATCTTGAAATTCAAAATTCAAAATTTAAAAGATATTCAAGAATAAACTTTATTAATCTTGAAATTCGAAATTTGAAATTCAAAATGTGAAATTCGAATTTTGCATTTTTGATTTGAACTAATCTGATTTGATCAAATCATATCCACGTATAATTAATCCAAATAGTGAGACAACGAATTTAATTTATCTTTATAAATTAAATCTAAACATTAATGTCAGTTATTTAATTTATCAAATAAATTAAATACTAACATACAATATTATTTTCATTTTGAATTTATATATATAATTTGAATAAATCCAAGAATTAAAGCTCTTGTTGGGCTGTTCTTACATGCGACCTTGTAAGGCCATATGAAGTTGGCAGTGGACTAAACTCAATATTAGCATACAAGTCGCAAGTGGTCTCTAGCAAGACATTACGTCTGCCCAAATCATATGGGGATTGTTAACACGACGCAACATTTCATGCAATCACATCACGTCCCTTTTGTCACACGATATCTCAGTCAATAATGAGGCATGTATGATATCATCCTCATATTCCTTACCATTACTTTCTCGATCCCTGAGTAGTCTGATCAAGGAAACGAAAACTCTTTTTCGTTACAGTATGGACATACATTTCTCATACTCACCCATCGATGGGCCCAGTAATATCTCCCAACCAATGTAATGAATAAATCCCATCTTGATCACTCACATTCCTCCGCATGAAAGGCCACTGAGCCTGATTATAGCATTTATCATCATCCAGTCAAATGTGACTTGTGACTAAGTCAAAACTTAGTGACTCGCACTTAGAAATCCATGATAATCTCAAGTCAAAGGGCAGTGTAACGTGATTACATATTAGATTATAACTTAATCCATGCAGCTTTCTCATAGCGGATAGGTCCAGCACCTTGTACTCTTACAAGTGTCTATGACTTTAACTCGTATCTCTATACCTTATCAAAGTCATACTGGTCTTACTTTATTTATGCTCCCACACAGATAACCGACCAAGGACATTTAAGACAACATTCATAACTTTCCTATGGATGCAATTATCATAATAAACATGTAAAAGTTATGATAATTAAATGAAGAAAACACATTAAAATAAGTAATGTTTAAGGTACAATGATTTGCTCCTATGACACAATTTCCAACAATTTATTTAGTAATCTCGTTAAGATTATGACAGCAGAGACACAGGGCAAAAAAAAAAATTTGGCCAGCAACATTATGCCTGTATTGCAAGCTCCCTAGTAGGCCATATGACAGCAACACTAGTTCCATTTCACATAGTGAATTGAGCACATTACAACATCTCAACAAGTGGTATTTCAAGGCTTCTTCAGGAACCTCTTCTGGATAATGCACTAGAAGAAAGAAAAATCCCAAGACTCGACCTGGGTTCCTCACACTTGGGTCACATAAGTAGTTAGAAAGTCCAAATTACTAAAAATTTGATCATTACAGTCGAAACGATTTAAAGTTGTTGACTCAAAGAAACAATAATGAACGCACAGCGTAAACAAATACTGCAACACAACCGTAAGACTTACACATATTAGGATGGAGAGACTATGAAAATAGGTTAGATCAGGTCAGACTTTAATTAAATAGGTCTAAGTCTGCAGTGAAGACAATAAATCTGAATCTGGGCCTGAACCTGAATGTAGGCTTTTTTTAGGTTTAGGCCGAGCCTTCGAAAGGTCTGGTAATGCCTGAAGCCTTTTTTTAGGTTCAGGCCTGAGGCTTCGGAAGGAAAACGATGGTCTATGTCACAGAACATAGATTGTGTCAAACTTCTCCTTAACACAATCTACCCAGGATCCTCCAAGGATTACAATAACATGGTCTATGTCCCTAAGCACGATGAAGACATGGGTTCGTACATTGTATAATATTATGAGGGCAAATACCTGGTGTTCTTTTTTTAAAAAAAAAAATTGTTTTGGAACATTTTTGCCATTTCATTGTAACTAGTACCCACCGTAGGATTTTCAAAATTAGAATTACCATTCTGTCATTTCATATTTTCCAAGTGATTTATATATCATTTTCCCTTAAGTGGCTACATAATTAGATATCACAGATGACAGCCCTACAAAAATACTACTTACTACTGTTAATATTCAAATACATTAGTCAATTACTTTTTCGATAGTATGAATAAAACTAAATAAATCAGTGTATGTCTGGTATTTGGGGAGGGAAGAGAATTTTTTTAAGTTGAATTTTAAAAATTAGAGAAGTGAGGTTGAAAGTTTTTAATTAATTTTTTACCTTTTCATATTACATCTTATTTTCATTAAAATTTTATAACCCTGTCTCTTCAATTTTTTTAAATGCAACTCATGAAAAATTGCCCCATTTGCATAAAAAAAATTTCCCCCTTCTCCAGATCCCTAGTAACAAACAGCGCATACGGCATACATTTATAATCATCATCTTATTCAAAATAACTCGTTCTAAATAATTTATTTAACTTCTTCAACTATTTCAAGAAAAGTCAACTTATTTTTATATTATATTGTTATGAAAGATATATCATCTTCCACCCTTAATATGATAGCCAATTATTTGACAAAAAGCGTAATAACCAATTGATTTTTGTTAAAAATATCAATAAACTTAAATGTCCTGTTAAAAAGTATTTATTTACATATATAATTAAATTATATATTAGTCTTAAGAAATTAGTTTGAAGAAAAATAATGAATATAAATATTTTTAAATAATATATTTAATTTTATTAGTCTTTATAACAAAAATTAAGTAATTCCTATATTAAAAACGGATATAGTATTAATGATGTAGCAACTTAGAAGCAAGCACGTGTAGGGAGACTTGGAGAGCATGAATGATGACTGCAAGATTATCAAACAACGACAACAAATGAACTAAAATTCTGATCAACTTAAAAAGGGAAATGACAAAAATACTTTTGAAACAAAATGAATAAATCAAGATGCCCAATAAAATGTAACATCATATTAGATCAGCTGGACCATTTTGAGATATTGGCTCCGTTTGGATAGCCCGTTGGGAAAACGGACACAGATTCCGAGGTAGTTTATGTGAGAGGAAAAGTGTCTCGGTAAGCGCACCCGTTGGTAAAACGGGTAAAACAAACACACCCAATTGCACTGTTGTAAAAGGCGACAATGCTCCTAAGAAAAAAAATAGACAATCATTTGAAGGACAATTTTCAACTTTAACTTTAGTGCAGTGAATGCTCACCCGGCCCGGTTAATATAGTGAATTTAATAAATGAATTCTCCTGTCCTTGTCAAAATACGGAGTCACGAAACCGTTTAAAACTCTAGTTTAACGGTATTTTCTACTAGCAATTTATTTGATGGAGCGATGGTAAAATCTAAACGTACGTTTAACGGTATTTTTTTTAAAATGAAATAATTTCATTCACATATTTATCTCGATTTACGTAAAAGTACTTCTCTACCATATTTTCGAATGGATACACTGTCATCTTTTTGCAACATCTTGACATTCCAAAATGACCAGCATGATATGGGATAATGTTAACTGGGTAGCTAATTTGTCTGTGTTTGCCCCTTTAAAAAATGGGAAGGAATATTAAATATATATTTCACCATGTCACTGACTCTTTAGTCTTTACAGATCCCCAAAATCATGGCCAGAATCACTTGCAGGATGAAACTTGTTTATATTTTGTACGGTTTCTTGATCAAATATATCTAAAAAAATAAAGTAAAATGATCAATCACTGGTTCTGGCTCTGAACCAGCCAAAGATTCTTGAATTGTGAATCCACCGTCTCCATCAGGTTCTTCACTCTTGTTAAGCAATAATGAGTGGAACAGGGTCCTGACTCGCATGACCCGACCCTGGTTGTCTTCAACAAATAGCAAACCGGGCAGCATCCGGACCGTCTCCCCTGAACCACTACCCCCCACACCTTCGTCGTGTTTTCCGTCCCTTCATTCTGCTCCTCCCCGGTCAACTCTTGCACCAATATAAGGCCTTCCGGCAATGGCGCCATTTCCCGTCGCCTTTTTCCCTTCGCCTCTGGCCAATTCTCCTCCATTGCCCTCTTCTCTGTCACCAACATTGCCGTCATCATCTGGTCACCGTTGTTGTCATCGCCGTCCATATGCCCCTTAGGAAAAACCTTCACTAACAACGGCGCTTCCTTCAAATTCTTGACGATCTCCACCACAGAATCCCTCATCCATCTGTCCAACCTATCGGTCGCGTCGGCAGCATTTCTTCCTTCTGCCCGATAGTTATCAAAACCCAAATAATCTTTCTGAAAACCCGTCATGGCCGGCGCGGAGGCCAAGGCGGCGGTCGCCGTGGCCATCCTATTCTGTCCTCTTGAACGGCTCTGATCGCCGGCAAACATGACAGACACGGGCCGCGGCGCACCGACGCAGAAACTAGAACAATTATTGTCGATTCCGAACTTGGCAAAGCTATGATCGCTGCCCGTGCAACCAATGTGGAAAGAAAAAGCCATCGAAAGGGGTAGCGGGAAGAGCAAGTCAGAACAGAGAATCGAATGGGGGAGGCAGAAGAGGAAGATCACGAACGAGCTGAAGACAAGCTAATTGCTTGGAAAGCGTTATTTGTGAAGAAGACGAACCAAGAACCAAGATTGGAAAGGGAGGGAGTATTCAGTTATATAGAAGCAAAATAGATAGATTGAATCTCTCGGAGAATAAACGGTCAATATGAGAGTTCCAGGGTTCAGGAGGCCACGTCACTTATCATTAATTTTAAAATTTAAAATTTAAATTATTTTTTGAAATATGGAATGGTAGTATGATTCGGATTCCATTTTCTCTCTCTGTTTTTTTTTTGTTTTTGGTTGGCTGCCGATTGTGATTCCTTGTTTAAAGAGGAAACGTTGCTTGCACGCGAGAATGGAATCAAAGCCGCATGTTTTGTTTCTGTGAGGGTGGATGCATTAGATTAGGGAGCAACACAGCATTTATCCAGATTGATATCTTGATGGACGGTGACGATTGATTAGAGTAGAGGGTAAAGGACAGAGTGAGCGTGTGTGATTGGATGATGGCATTTGGTTGTGATGCGCGTGGGGAGGAAGATTGGCACGTGGTTTCATGCGAAAAGTGCATGGATGTCGAAGCCGGACACACATTTGGCATTGGCTTGGAGAAAATCCTGTCCAATAAAAACGGTTGCGCGTGACACGTCAGTATTTCAACGCCATATCAGCACTGGCCCTCTGAATTATATAATTTTACTGTAGAGTTTAAAAATAATAAACAATTTATTGGATTTATGATTTTTGAAATAAAAGATGTACTTACGAATTTGAGTAAAGTTGTTTGTAAAAGGGAAAATTAATTCACAGTCCTCTTAATTTAGTTCGATTCTAAATTAAGTCCCCATAATTTATTTTATTTGAGTTGGACACTTATCATTTGATCTGATAATTTTAATTTACATGCTTTGGGAAATTTTATTTAGTATTTTTGTTTGCCCAAAGAAGTATTATTTAATATACAGCAAAGTTATTCATCCAAAAGGTCTGACACAATTTAAATTTTAGATGATGTAAAGGTAAATATAATTTTTATAAATGATGCAATTTTAGCAACGCTCCATAGTTTTATTTTTGACCTGGCTTCGTAGTTGATATCTTAGCCTTTGTAGTGCATGTGATAGTTAGGCACAGCATATGTCAACCATACCATACATTAGAATTAAGTGAAGTGGTAGTATTAACTTTAATCTTTAAAATAAAATATAGTTTGAAATGTAATTCACACTGTGTTTTGGGAATATGTTGGAAGAAAGGAGTTTACAAATTTCGATAAAAATTTACGGATTTCAAGATAATTTTTACAGATTTCAATATAATTTGATTTGATTTACGTGCATCGTTAGGAGTAAAGAATTTCCAATCAAGCACACTACAAATTAATAGTTTGTTTGTGTGAGCATTACAAAAATCATGCTCATACGAAGTGAGATAAACTTTATCTCACATATTTATCTCGTAAACTATAAATTACATTATAAAATTAGTTTTCATTTCTAATTCAAATAGACATCAAGGTCATTTTTGTCATAAGGCTATAAAAATACGTCTATGTAAATTGAGATAACATTTATTTTACATAAATGCTTTAAATTATAAATCACGTTAGAAAATTAATTCCCATGACTAATATAAATGTAATGTTGTATTTAAGACGAGAGGTAATGCGTGTGTTTGGGAATCCATTGGAAGAAAGTTGTTTACAGATCTTGAAAAGAATTTACGGAATTCAAAAAGAATTTATGGATTTTGAGATGGCTTTTATGAATTTTAAAATTATTTTATTTAAACTTGCGTGCACCGTTGGGAATAAAGAATTCCAAAACAAGCACAATGTATTGGTTTAACAAAGGTTAACGTGCTTGTTTGGGGACTCATTTTTTCTAACAGTGTATGCAAGTTAAGATAAAATCATATCCAAATTTGTTAAATCACCCTCAAAACCATAACTCAGTTCATTGGAATGCATTTTCCAAACACACGTACATTTGAAACAGAGCGTCGAACGATGATGTTTCTCCTATTCCTACTAAATAAAAGGAAAATCAATATCCTTTACCTATTCTTCTTGTTTTCTTTGGGCCAGAAAAATGAATTTTAATTCTTAACAGTAACAGTCAATGCGTTTTTCCAAGGTAGCGAGCTGACAATTACTACGAATCACACAAAAATTGAGCAAAACGTTTTTTTAGGTGACGTCGGGCGTTTATGGGCCTTTTGCCTCCGTGGACTTCTTACAGCATCCGATATCTTTTCCTGAATCTTTAACCTTCTTTCAACTAAATCAGAATCTGGGGCAACCGACTAATTCAAAAAGGGAAATACATAAGGCGTACTCCTTTAAAATTCTTTGCATTAAGAGTGAGTATCATCTCCCCACGAGTGCAGCTCTAAGAATCGAATATACGTTTTCCTGGGAGGTGTTAGTCGCCTTAACCACTGCACCCCACCACTCGGTGGTTGAGCAAAACATTTTAGCTCTCATGTACTCCGACGTTCTAGGACAAGATGATTTACGTATCCTTTTATCTTTAATATAAAATTCAATTAATTAATTTATAAAATTTAAAAAGGTTAAATAAATCATCTAATCACTGCATGTATCATGTCATCTTCATGAAATGCCTATACAAATAATTAGATTATTTATCATCTGACAAATTAGATAAATTAGTGTGAAAAATGGTAAATTTAAATACCTTAAAATAATTTTTTAAATTTTTATAAAATCAACTGAATTTCAGATTTTATAACAGCATATATATTTAGGATTGGATCGAGTTTTTAATTAATTTTAAAATCTTAAAAAATCTGGATGGTTCTTTGTAATTAATAGGAAGAAAATTTGTGATCTTTTCAAAATATATTTATTATTTAATTATCATAATTCAATGTGTAAAGATAAAAATGGGCCCAATAAAAATGGCATGATGGGAAAAAAAACTAACACAAGATATAAGATTTTTTTTTACCAGCCAGCAGGAAGCAAGATGAATAAAAACTTATATTTAAAATCAAATCATACCCCATGGTCTCTGTAAATTTTAGATTTAAGCCGAAGGAAGTAATACACTTGATCAAATCAATAACAAAATTCATTTTGCTTAGGTCTCTCGTAATATTAAAAAATAACATATATTTATAATTCGTGTGACATGCTATAAATTTTAAGTACTCCCTCCGCTCCATAATTTAGGTACACAACTTCTCTAAATAATTCAGGTGTATGAATAAAAATATCAATTTTACTTTTGAAATTCAAGTGGTTTTTTTTTTCATTTTAAACAGTGTTCAGCGATCACATAACCCTAATATTATATTAATTTTTATTCTTACTCAGCATCCTCATTAAATATGAGGACTTATAAAAGAAAATTTAATTAAAAAAAAAGCAGAATTAAAAAGCACGTGTCCCATGCTACTAAACTTGATTGCTTATATATGAAATGGAGATCCTGTATTACAAGAACCAGCACGACAAATTAAACAAACAAGTGAATGATATGCTGAGCTATACGAACAAGGGACACGAGAGGGTTGTTTCTATCAGATAAAGGCGACGTCATCTTCGGAGGCACCCAAACAAGTTGAAAACCTTCTCACAGGGATCAGTCCCATTAGCAGCCATCATCTCCAGAGATAGGTAAGGTCAACATCGTCCTTGCCAGAATCTAACTGTGTGGCGGCCGATAATATATCCGTTACCATCACCGCATAAAACATACGGCTGCCCTGGAGCCTGTCGGCGACGGCTTTTTCCGGCCAGTTCTGAGATTACTTTGTTTAAGGTTTCAATGGCTTGATCCAACGACTTGTCGCACATTATGTGTCTGCTCCTGCGCTTTTGGATCTGATTTTAAAGGTTGATTCGCACAAACGGGGATTTCTGGTTTTCTCACGCACTTGATCGACCAAATCATCTGCAAAAACTCTCGCTGTTGGTAGCTGATAAAAAAGGAAGGCAACAGGAATGAACGCAAACTTGAGGGTTTTCATATTCTTTAATACGCCCACAAGATTTCAATTAATTACATCCCGTTTGGTAGCAGGAATTGAAGGCAGGAAACTGGAACGGAATTAGAATCAGTGTGCAAGTGTGTTTGGTGCATTGGAATTAGGTTTCATGCGGAACCCACTTCCATAAAAAAGGTTGGAACTCGGTTCCAGCCTCCTACCCATGGAACCGAGTTCCAACCCCATTTCTCTCATATATTGCTATCTTTACCTTCATCTTCTTCTTCGTAGCAGGCGGTGGAGTATAGTGACGACGACCTTGTAAAGGGTTGCGACGGCGACCCACTTCCACCTGCAACGACCTTGTAATGGCTTGCGACGGCGACGACCTTCTTCTCCGACGATGCTACCTCATATTTTTTCCCACGAAGATGCCACCTTCCTTTGATCTGGGTCCAGATCTCCTCCTCCCACGATTCTGCCTCAGATGCCGCCAACCGCGATGCCTCCTCCTCCCACGACGTCGCCACCTTCCTTTGATATGGGTCCAGATCTCCTCCTCCCACAATGCTGCCTTAGATGCCGCCAATCACGATGCCCCTCACACGACGTCACCTTCTCCCACGACGCGATCTACACTTCAAGGCTGGAATTTTGGACGAGATCTGCAGATGATTTTTTTAAAAAAAAGGGTATATTAGTATTTTTATATTATAGATATAAATATTAAATTAAAATAATACCACACTTCTTTCAGCATACCAGACATACTTTCACTTCCAGTTCCAGTTTCAATTCCACTTCCACTTCCATCAAAATCACTTCCGCTTACCAAACGGGCATTAATGAATAACATAAAAATTCAGAGAGAGTTGTCTGGTACAAATACTTTTTGACTCCAACTCCCAAACGGTTCCTTTTGGTTTCATTTTAAGGAGTTTTATTTAGCTCCAAGGACTCAACACATTCTACTTTCATAATATATTTCACCGGCTATACTATACAATGTGTGTTTAGAAATTTTGTATGGAGAAATAAGTTCACAGGTTCTGAGGTTTTTTACAAATTTTAAGATGGTTTTTATAAATTTTGAGATGGTTTTTATCCTGGTTTGCGAGCCTGTTGGAAAGAATGATCTCCCAAACAAGCATATAAACTAATTTAATCAATTTACCGATTACAAAATATTGTAGCTTTTTTTGCCATCTGCAAATATGATAGTTGACTCGATAAACTTACATTGAAATGAAAAGTTTTTCCAACATTACTCATATTAAACAAGGATTTGAAGGAGAGAAAGAAATACAATGAGTCGCATTTAAAAATTAATCATACCGGTAAAATTGATAAATGATCATTAATCACTCTCAAGGCAATTTTTATTGTGAAGCAATGTATTCTTCTAAAAGCGACCTATATTATTATAAACCAAAGCGAGTGCATTACTTGGAGAGTTATTGATAATCATGTATTGCTTTTCTCCATGTAATGTAAAACGTGAGTGCTTTTCTTAAAAAATGTAAGTGCTTGGATAAAAACGAGGTTTTGAGGTAAAAGTTAAACTTTGAAAATAAACATAGGTTTTAGGAAGAAAAACCAAACAAGCTTTAAATATGTTAATATAGCAAGTGTAACATGAAAATATGTGAATCACCTACAACCTGGGCTAGTTTCACAATTATTCAATTATTTTTGTTTTGTTTTGGCAGAACAATGATTCGGTTATATTGTATTTGAGCCTAATACCCAAATATATTTTTTTTTGGATAAACCATCCAGTATCCTGGGGTATCCTAGATTCATTGCCCGCCCATACTAATCCTGACCCCGCGAGGAGATCTTACGGTGGTAGCGAGATACGGATGGGACAACCTCTTTGAGGTTGCGTTAATTATCGCGGTTGTCACTCCCCATGATTCGAACCCTCGCCTGAGGAATGCTGGTAGTAGCCCTTGCCAACTCTACTAAGCACCCATTGGTTAATACCCAAATATATAACCACGAACGAGTTCGTCAACGCTTCTGGGTCGCCGAATCTCGTGAAAATATATCTGAATGGGCTAAAAACTCATAATGGGCTCGTTTGAGAATGCGGTAGAGAAAAACTTTTACACAAATCGAGGTAAATATATGGATGGGATTATTTCGTCTTACAAAAAAATACTGTTGAACGTGCATTTGCTTTTGAAAACGTTGTTCCAAACAAATCCAATGAAAATTTTTTTTAAACGAACGAACTCTCTCTCTCTTCGAACATATTTGCATCCCTTGGATTCATAACTCCTATGATTTTTACAAATAGCTAGAGGTATTGACGTGAGTTTACAGATGAAATTGCTGAACCAACTATCATCATCCCCACCGATCACTTCGCCATAAGCAAAAACTCCTACAGGTAATCTTCAGTGGCCTTGTGTTTTGTGTGTCCCACATCCGTGAATTAGAGGAATAAAAAGAACATACTTTAATCCCATGGATTTGCTTTCACAGTGACATTTAATAGGGACAAGCATAATTAACAGTGAATAAATCCTTAACCTAAAAAGGCCAAAAAAACTGAGATACCCTCTCCCTCCGAAAGACAAGAAGTAATATTCACTGATATCATAGAACTTAGATTATTTATTAGAAAACACTTGTATTACTTTCTCTAAAATATTGAATATCCTTTTTGATTATCTACAATGAAAAATATTTTACACTGGAAATCTTCCTTTAACATGCGATTAACGAGGATGGTTTGAAAAAATGTGATACATTTAAGAGATAAAATAAATTGAGATTTTATATTCAGCGTCAAAATAAAATGGTCAAACAGCCTCTGCATTTAGGGAGGTATATGATGTGGGAAGCCGTGAAACGAGTATAAACAGAGGAGGTGAGGACTAAATAATGGACGAATTCCTTTTTATAAAATGTCTCTTTCAATCTGAATTCCAAATTCTCGTTACTTTGGACGAAATTCACAGGTAGTGCTGCAATGAATTTCCTTTTCTCTGTTTTCAACCTGTGGGCCTCCCATGTCCACAGAATACCATCAAGCATTCACTAGACTCTCAGATTCCATTCTCTCACCACACCACAACACAATCTCATTCATGATTCCCTTGTGTTCTCTGTTATGCTCTTGTACTCAATTTGCACATCAAATCAAACAGTGAAAAGTAAGCAAACAAAATTAGATCAACAAGTTGTTGATTTAGGTGGTAGCAGCTCACATTATTAAAGAGGAGAAAACAAGTTCGAATTATGGAAGGCGTCTATCATAAATGCTTTTGACCCGATAATGATTTGTCTCAAGTTCAACATGGATTTAAGATATCCTAGGCAGTAGACCAAGTAAATTTGTCTTCCTTTAGCTAATGAGCTAAGTAACTTCCTCTCTCTCTCTCTCTCTCTCTCCCTCTCTCTTCCTTCCTTTTCCTCACAATTTCTGTAACTAACGATGTCCACTCATAGTTGTTTTCTTTCTAAGTTTTTGCTTGCCAAATTCTTCACATTTCAATCCCACTCCTCTCAAGTTGAATTGAACTTATCATAATCCTCCTTGGAAACCTCTCAGCATTAGCAAGAGTTTGAAGGATTAAAAAGGTTTCGGGTTTTAATTAGTAACCGTGCCAGGATTGCATGAGACCATTTTGAGTGTCACTGGAGTCTTTCATGAAATAGCAAATGTGATGAGAAGGATTTGGAGTATCAAATGTGTCTAAGATAAGTGAAGAAGAAAAAGAATAAAAAGATATGCCTAGTCATATACTTTATAATGGACAGAGGAATCTCATGTTTCGGGCTTTTCTAAGTTTGGAATGCAATTCAAACTGGAACTTTGCAACCTGAAACAACTGTTACGAGCACTTGGAGATCACTTTGAATCTTAATGGACTGTTAAGTGTGAGACATACTTTACACGTGAAAAAGATAACAGTTTTCAAGTTTTTGTTGTTTTTTTCCTTCTGTATATATATTGACTAGCTCCCTTTAGTTGTTGTTGCAAATCATAACTTCCAACTCCATAAATTTTTTGATGCATTTGTTTAGACTTGGTTTGCTCCTTAAGATATCTGTGTGATAAGGTATCTGATACCACACTAGAAAAACCAGTTTGATTGTTGTCTGCTTTGATACATATATGCAGAGCAAATAAAATATCTTTCATGAGGAATCAATCTGATAGACTTAAAAACGCATATTGTTAAGTCACTTGCTATACTTGTCAATTCTCGCATAATATATCAAACCGACTACTGACAACTACCTGAACTCAAATAGGATGTACAAGAAAGGACCATGGCAGTTAATAGGGTTTACAAGAACACTCTAAAATGAGGTAAATCAGAGATCCGAGTTCTGTCTATGGACAATCTTTTCTGTCTATATTACCAAGGAGAAAAGAAAGGATTCAGGAAAGCATCCATTCATACGAACTTTTCCCATTCTTCTCAGGTAGGCGAAGGGCTGGTTTGGATGCTAGGTTTGAAATCTAGGTTTCACAGATTCCGAGGTAAAACCTAGGTTTTGAAATGTGATTTATATTTGGGAAGTTATAGCTTTTACAGATTTCGAGGTAAAAAAGTAAGAAAAAGTGGGTATGAAAGAAGAAAGTAAGAAAGAGAAAGAGAGAAAAAGTAAGAAAGAGGAAAGTAAGAAAGAGTAGTAAAAAAAGAGTATGAAAG
>JANTPZ010006402.1:0-16942 GCA_025593235.1 Vachellia pachyceras | reverse complement strand
ATAGCTTGTGAGCACGGGACGAGCCACTAGTCCTCCAGGAGTCTTCGTCTCCGCCTTAATAAACAGAAAGTACAGTCCCTTCCCTTTGTCCAACCCCGTCATGTACCTTCATAATAATAATTAGATTAATTAAAAACAGTAATTACATTATGTGCAGACTCCAACATTTAAGGAATAAGTGGAATAAAAACAAACGATGAAAACTTGAGTCAAAGAGAAACGCACAGGTTCATCACCGGCATCAGAAGACTGTACAATAACTGACGACGTTCCATCTCTTCACTTATGGTTGGCATTAATTTTCTCTCACCCGCTGACGTTCCAGAACTGCGATGGTTTAAACAGTGGTTTTTTGTGTCAGTTATTTTCAAACACAGATTTGATAGAGAATAATAAAGAAATGATACCGAGAAACGAAAACTTAAGTGACGACGTACTGACCTGGTGAGGAACTCGGAGATTGGGTGAGAGGAAAAGATGGAGGAGCGATCGCCATTAGCGACGCGTTGGATATCAGGCTGCAAATCCTCGTACGTAACAACTGGAACCTTGGACTTGAAAGTGTCGCGGTCTGTGGCTCCGTTGAGCTGAAACCGCCGGAGATACTCCGTGTCGGCGTTTCGGCTCAGTATCTCGCTCAAAACCCTCTCTTGGACCGAATCAGCGTTTTGGGTCATCTCTTGAATGAACTGCAAAGCCTTAGCGTCCTTCTCACAGGCTACAGGTCCGAGAGAGGAAGGCAAACCACTGTCAATGGCCATGATGAGACAGTGAGCACAATAGCACAAGAAAGAGACTGAGGTTGCAAGGTGACTAGCTAGGCCAGTGATGGGTGGTATGGGTGAAATGAAAGGGGCCGAGAGGGATTTTTATATTGGGGTTGAACTTGGACAGCCTGAAATTGTGCCACGTCATAGTCCACGTCACCCAGTGCCACGTTGGCAGTCGGAGCTATATTGTATTTCCGAAGGACGGCCGTTCGGAGAGACAAAAGATTAATCCATTTTATATTGCAGCTTCAAAGGGAGACATGTGGGCCATAAAACACGAAGGGTTAGGCACCGTGGCCAGACAAGTAGGGCCCAGTGTCTCGCCAGGTCAGCTTGTAAATTGCCCGTTCGTTAGGAGAACAGGCACAGATTCCAAGGTAAATATGTAAAAGAAATTTTATTTTGGTAAACGCAGAAATGACTTTTGAGTTTTGTAACATGCTATCCAAACATAGCAACTGCTCGTCAGATGATGAACCACGCGGCCTTTTGCGCTGTCAGTGCGAAAACGATAGGTGCCGGCTCAACCCGGAAGAGCAAGTTCCGGTCAGGCAGCAACGGCCCAAGTTAATGACATTTACCTCGTTAGGCTCGAAGAAAAGGTCAAGTGGGCTGCATCAAGCTTTTTTGGGCTAGTCTATGATTATAAATTATAAAATTAAAGTGATGTTTTGCCTATGAAACGGATAAAACATTTTTTTTGGGAGTGTAAAACACTTTTTTATTAAAAAATTAAGGTATCAATCCTATTATAGAAATGTATCGCGGTGCTATCACGTGGAGATGACATAAAATAAGGATATGAATGGGGGACATTTAATTTGATTATGTTAGAATTATATTTGAGATTTTTTTCCCTCCTTGTGTTGGTTCTTCGTGTCTCTAGTTAATGTGTAGGCAATTTTTTAATTTTTATCCGAAGGGTAGGTGAATGGTTTAATTCTTTTTACGTCATGGCAGTTGCTTTACACAGTGACATTGTTTATTCACCGTCTATATGGAATACTATAATCATTAAAAAATCATGGAAGCACTATGCACCTTACTAATGAAGCAATAACAGAATGAGGGAAACCTGATTTTTCCAATGATCTTGAAAGAATCCAATGTCATTCTTGGGAACAAGCAACTGAGTATAAACCAATTAAATTAAATGATTGATTGCCTTTAAGTGATTAGATATACATTTATTAATTTTCAGTGTTGATCCTAAAACTAAAACGTTGCTGTTCAACGATCCTTTTGAACTGATGAATGAGAACAAAATCGGTCATACATAGTTAGGTCATGGGAAGTCGGAAGTCTTTAATAATGTGCCTTGTAATTTGGTGGGGGAATGAACCGAGAAGAAACGGAGTCTTCCATTAAGAACTTTGAAACTCATAGTACTGTTTTACTGTGAAAATCATGTGATTCGGCTAGCTAACTAACGAGCGTACGTAGGACAAATTCTGATTTACCAGAAATTGACTGATAATGAATTTGATAACTTTAACTGATCAAACGCAACTCCTCATGCGGATCCATGTTACGTAGGATATACGTGGGAACGTGGTAGTAAATTTATAAAAAAGATTATCTCGTTTTACGAAAAACACTGTTGAACATGCTTTTAAACTCCTCAGAAATTTAGCCAAACAGGGCCATATACTGGTTAATATTGTCAATGAGATTCTCGCCATCTCTTCAGGCACATGAGAACCCTCGATCACTATGGCCCAAATTCTCAGCTCTTCATGGTTGTGAATTTCTCTCAATGTGAGAACAAGCTCACTTTACTGTGATCAATAGCTGTTGATCCATTTTTGGGCTATAGGACGTATACATAGCTAGCTAGCTCTTTGTGTGTATTGTTATTGCCTAATGCAATTGCAAGGAATAAAATTTGATATTTACTCTCAAATGTTCATATTCTAGCTTCGTGGAACTGAAGGGGTCATTAGACATTTACTGAAAGCCCAAAGGTCACCATTAACCTTGGCTTTCTTTTTACTTGATTTTATTTTTGGATAGCTAATTTATCGAAATTTTGTATGTTAGTGTAATGTCTAATCAATCCCACATTGAATGATTGTCAATGAAATCTCAAGCTAAGCTTTCAATGGTAATTGTGAATGTAGTGAAATTTAGAAATCAATTAATAGGAATTGATTCTAAGTTAATCTCTAACAAATCAATATTTGAATTCCTGCTTAAGGAGATGTCACGTGTTAGTGCCTATCATTGCTTAGGGATAAAAAGGAAAGAAAGAAATAACCATTGCTCAGTCGTCAATTGAAAGATGCGTTTCCGATGAATGACGCTACCAGACGATGACAACAATGTCAGGATTTGAAGCATCGAATTGAACGTAACAAGCTGATAGAAAAAAGGCACATAAATTGAATTCAGATGTAAACGTTAAAGCTACTGCACTGCACTTCAATTATTCAGAAGTTCTGAACTGCTAAATAAAGACCGAAAAAACCAAGGCAAAAAAAAGGGCACTCTATCTTTATCATCAATACTACTAGTTTAAACTTGGTAGAATGCATTGACGGAATAGAAATGCTATTATCATTCTTTTGGTCTCATGCGTACGTAGCATAATAATGCTAATCTGATTGAGCAATAAATGTTGGATAAGCAATTGATAGATTGAGATGAAAAAATATGTAGACAAATTAATGTTGAAAGAATGGAAAAAAGCCCTTCAAGGTGATCGATCAGGTCAGAGTCAGGACAACAAAAAATGGGTAGAATTGAACTCCACATATGTTTTAATTTGAACTAAGCTGGGAGCCTATACTTTTTAGTTTTTACCAAGTTAACAAGATGTACTGCATAAGTAGTGCAGATTTGTATAAATTTTCAATACATATAGATTTCACCATCTTGGCCTTTGATAATTAGCTAAGACCAAGAACTCTTCCAAATTATCATCCGATCCCTTCTTTTAACTAAGATACTGGTAATTTAGGAATTGAAGCCAAGGCACCGAAACGTTAAAATCAGGAGTTCCAAACAGAGGGAAGATATATAATTCGGAATATATTGTTGAAACAGTGGTCATACCTTCCCAATCATAATAATAATCTCAAGGGACACAGCACAATGACTAGGTTAGCTTTTTTAGAAATAAAATTCTTGGGCATTGACAGCCCAACTACTTGCAATTCATAAATGTTTTTCCCTGTTAATCACACAAGCGCGCTCTGAAATTAAAGAGAAATCCTCCACTGAAAACACGAGAGTATATGAAATATATATATGTATGTATATATATATTACCGGCCAACATCCTTTGTTATGAGTATTATAATAGCATATATGAACTCTCATGTCTCATGTTTAGAAAGTTATTCAGAAACTAGGACATAGTTAAACCTTTTTTTTCTCAGTAAAAGTCATTTTCAATGTAATTAGGACTTACCAATAAAATAAAATGGATACATCATCTAGTTACAATTCTTCAACACAGCGCACAGAGAAAAACTAATAAACTAGTGCCACCCTTTCCGCCAGAGGAAACATCCTGTCGTGAAATAACCTGATTAAAACACCCCTTCGCCAACTTCATGATTCAGCATGTTTGGCTAATATTGTGTGGACGAGCGCGTTTTATATGCACAGTTACTGTGCCGTGTTGGAAATAAACTCCGTTTTAATACGCTTCTATATGCGAGCTAACTGTATGTTGTTCTTCCAAATTGAACTGGACTTGCAAACTAGCTCTGGTTGATTCATCTTTGTCAAACATGCTGGTGATTTTTCAAAACTTTCGCACTTCTTCTACAAGTCGTAACCCATGTGAAAGAATTATAATATTGACGCAGCTGCTTGATTTTTATTTACCGTCCATTTGTTGTAAATCTAGTAATTTAGGAAGCGAGGCTTATGAGGTCAATTGATAAAAGTGGAGGAACAGTGGTTGTCTTGAGTGATCGATACTGCATGGAAGGACACCATATAGGGCCAGTACGCGGAAAATGATAAGAAAAGTCTCACAAGCATGCATATTATGGATAAAGATCAAAGAAGAAAGAATAAAGAGAGCCCTATTCAGTGCCTACAAAGTGCTAGGGCTTTAAAGGCACAATATCGCATCTTTGGTAAGAGTATAATTGCGATTCCGAGCGTGATGGAGCTGTTGATTCAGAGAGAGAGAGAGGCAGTTGCCCTAGGGGTTTAAATTAGTGCAGGAACATGGTTAGGTGGGTGTCAGTTTCAATGCTTTCCTGTTTATATTTTGCCAAATCCACTCATCTTTGCGAGTCTCACGTCTAGATACAAAGACTAGGATTGTGATTTATGAATCGTCATGCTAAAAAACGTTGTTGTAAACAGAGTCATCAAGGCAAGACATGTCACGGGTGATCGATCATGCAATATTGGATTGTGGGTTATGTTCATCATTTAGCTTTATCTCCTTGAGAAGAACTAATAACAGAAATGATACTGTAATTATTGCATCAATAATTTTTGCCTACTAGTCCCAGGACTTGGCTTTTCACCACTTTTGTTAGATGCCTTCAACAATATCACCGTTATTATTAATCATTATACGCATCTATACATACATATATGGATGCATAGGAACCTTTATTATTAATTAGTCCCATTTTTTGCCTTGATATATGAAACTATATCGTAATTAAATTTGCGAATGAAAAATTCGATATATGCAAGTTACATTATTAAATCAATAATCAAAGCAAGAGAATATATTACTTTGTATATATTTTCTAGACTGGTTTGGTATCCATATGTTATGTTGATTTCTGTGTCTCTGATAAGTGTGTTTAGTGCCTTCCATGTAGTGTTTGGCTGAATTTATTTTTCCCTATTTGCAGGCTATGACAGAGATCGAGAGTTCAAGGCCTCAAGGCATGAGGAAAACTGAATGATATCGTGCCGGCAAGGTTCCTATAGTTTGTTTGGTTCCTGAGAGAAAGATAGTACTGTGCTTATTTGAAAAAGTTTATTTATTCTCCAAAAGTACATTTAATAATGTTTTTTTGCAAAACGAGATAATCTCCTCTACATATTTACCTAGGCTTGCGTAAAAGTACTTCTTTACTGCGTTCCTAAACGAACACAGTTTCTTGTTGGATTAATGTTTTAGTCCGACCAATAGTCGGATTATAGGTTGTCAAGCTGTATATGTAAACACATGGTCAAAAGAAGTGAATTATATTCTCTACCTTCCTAGGTCTAGATATTACAAAAATACGAAGTTATTGATTATTATATATAGCACTACTCCTCATCATTAATATAAGGTCTAATTAACATTCTTCTAAGAGATCAATGAAACTAAATAAAATATGTAACATTTATCATTTTTTAAAACCAATTTACTACACTTAAAACCTATTTATAATCTAATGGTAGATATAAGAATTATATATGAATATATTTTTTTGTATCCAAGTAATCTGAAGTAATTATTTAATTTTATTAATCTCTTTGAACAAGTCAACTATAATTTATATTAAGGATTATTGGTATTTATTTTTTAAAGAATATAATACACTGTATACAATAGGAAGAGCACGTTTCACTTTATATAATTACCAATTAGGTAGATGGATTGCCATACATTATTATGCTTCGTTAACAATTAATGAATAATTATGAGCATAATTAATCACAATAGCACAACGATTCAAACTAAAAAGAAAATCCACACACACCGCAAGTTCAACTCCATTCTTGATTTAAAATGGTATTCCTCTTCTCCTAATGTAGGGCCTAATTTTTAATATAAATTACACAACAAACTAGATTCTATATTTAGGATGGACGGAATATTATTTGTATCAAACTAAAATATAAATTATAGTATTCATTCATTATTCTTTAAAAAATTATTGTACTGTCCCACACAAGCAATTTAATAAAGTTTTTTTAAGTAATAAGTTATGCCATGTTAGTCATCATTGCATATTATTCACCCATTATAACTTTTTAATAATTAAGAAATTGCTTATGCAGGAGTGCACAATAGTTTTTTATTAATAATTTATGAGATATTAACTCTCTCTTACATGGGTTTATGGAATTTATAATAATTAGGTGAAGCATTAAAAATAGGGGAAATTACTTACAGATCCCAAGAAACAGAAAAATCACCTCAAATCCTTGAAAATCATGAAATCAAGTTAAAATCACATAGAATCTTGGTTGAATTAATTGCAAATGTAAAAAGTTATTCTTCCCCCTTCTTCACATATTTCTTTCTCATATTTCAATTCAAATAACCAAGGGTAATAAGGTTTTTTAACATTTGCAATTAATATAACCCATTTCACAAGTGATTCCAACTCAATTCCATGATTCCCAAAGATTTAATAGTGATTTTTTCTGTTGTTTAAAACCTATACATAATTTCCCCTTAAAAGCAAGGATATATGGTGTAAGGATATTTTAGTCAAATACATTGATGTTGCTATAATACCTAACAGCCTTTCTAATGTGTTAAAAACATTAAAATAATTGTACTTTGAAATGGAGTCAGTGCTTGCCAAAAAAAAAACAAAAAGAGTTGAGTCTGGGAGTAAAGTAATGAAACAGAATGCAAGAGCGAAAAAAAAATGCGAGTGAAATGGGTTATGGATCACGCGAACATGTATAAAGGCTAAAAAATAACTCTGTAGCCAAACCATAGAGTGCCTAACCATTGATCCAAAGGTAAAACCCCAAGTATTGACCCAAAACGATTTCTTGGTATAGAAATTTAGCTAAAGAATAAGATTGAAAAAAGTTTCAAACGAAAAACAGCGAGATCGAGGGGCCCGGGGGGGGGGGCTTAAAATCCACCGACTATACTATATATATTATGCTATTTTTCTTCATGTTCAAGTTGTTAACCAACGAAAATAAGTTTGTTTTTGGGTCTATATCAGGACATTACGAAAGAAAAATAAAGGAGAGACTAATAGAGCTTATTCAACCATGCAAAATATGTTCTGATGGAAGGCATGTGTTGCAATGGCTCTTCAGAGAATTATGAAGGGTTGAGGAAATTTGCTTCAATTAGTTTGTGTAATGAAGCTTCTATTATATATGGAGCTTAAGACTCAGTTTCTGCTATATGATTAGCCTTCTGGATTTTAAAGATTGTTCGAAAGCAGCAAATGGCCATCCCCAATTCCATTCTCAAGAACACGAGTAAACTAGTGTACAATATCATAGCCGAATGTAACATATAGCATCTCCCAAATGTAATTCCATCAGATGGTCGCTTTGGCAAATCAACCCGAAACCTCCCTGGCCAAATCAAATCCATTGCCAGTTCAATCATAAGAGGTGAACATGCCATTTCAAACCAAGAATTGTGCACAAGCGAATGGGCATGAGGACCCAGTGACTAAGCTGCCAGATAAGTGTACGGAAAACACAAGTCTTCTTGTTCACCACCACCACCACCACCACCACCACTATCATCTTTTAAGATTGCTCCCTTCTGGCTGCATGCTTCTCTTGCTCTCTTGTGTGCGTTCTGGTGACCCCCCAAGGCTTGTGAACTATGAAACATCCTCATGCAGAAATTGCATGAGAACAACTTATTGATCTTGACACGTTTTGCTGGGCATTTGGGTGAGTTTTTTTGTTGTTGTCAAATTTGGGTTTTGAGTTTGATCGACTTCCTCGGACATTCCTCCCTTGACTCCTAAACTCAACCATTCTCCTACGTCGATGTGTTTCACATCCGTTTCATATTCCCTGTAAAAAGCCTTTGTGCTCGCTCTTTCTAATCAGAACATGAGATCATAGGTTTGAGTTATTAGAGCAGTAGAGAGGCTTAGCAATGAACGCTGTTCACCCTTAAATAAGAACAATAAGAACTTGAGGTCATAGGTTTGATCGAGAGACAACGCTTTATATGCTAATGCCATCCTATGGTGTTGCCAATCGATGTCTTTAGATTCTCGTTTGTGTTGAGCTTTACACTTGTTGCAGCATATAAAAAGGGACTTCTAAATGGAATGATAAAGAGTAGATTCTTTACCTGTGGAAGTGCCATGTCCTGTTAGGTTATAGTTTAATTTCATCGATCCTTCAAGTGTCACAGCATGGCATGTTTTTTATGACCATAAGTCGCACAAATAAAGAGAAACATGATCGTATCATAAGATCCAAAATGAAAGCCACCTTCTACAATAGGTAACAAATGCATGAGATGTAAATAACTACATAGACCAGCAAAATATATAAAAACCTCCTAGACGACAAAGATACGTTCTTATTAACATCAATCCACTTGGCAAACTTGTTGATGAACGAAATGGTTAAAATGTTTATCATAATGTTAGTGGAATATAGAAGAAGTTAATTTAGAGCCACTCATATGCGTATTCTTAAATTCAGAAATTTCCTGTGTTGTTGTTATTCTTACCGGAGCTTATAATTTACCCGGTAATAATGACAATGAAAGAGGGATCGATGATGCTTCAACCCTTTCATGTAGATAAAATAAATGTGAAGTTGAATGGATGACTCAGCTTAAGCTATTGTTTCAGAGACATGTATTATCTTATTGGAATATAATATTTTAAAATTCTTAACCATATTAGAGACGAAACCCCAAAAAGTTAGTGAGCTCTCAATTAAAAGGCTGAAATCTACCTCAGCTCAAAACGGAACATCAACCTTTATTTATTTATTTTTTTCTGCCTTTGGTCTCAACGACACGTATGAATTTGTAAGAAAATTTTTAACAATTTGAATGTGAATGTTGTTAAATCTATAATATGCACATACGATGAGTCAGAATCTCACCAAGTTGAAGCATTTTCTATAAAGATGGAAGCATGCAGGCAACAATTACTGGTTCTGAACCAGTTATGAGGAATCGGCCGGTTGGATGATTCTATTATGTTCTTATGGGAAATGGAGCTTCTGTTGGGCTTGGTTTGGAACTAGAGGAATACGAGTTACTTTGTTCATGTGTTCATAATGCCTATATATGCCTAACACTGATTTGAGCATTTTTATTATTTTATATATTCTCATTGATTTATTTCTCAGCTAGAAGTGGACACTGCTAGTCTACTACATACAAGTGCCGTCCCCTATTGGATTAGAGGTACTTGATATGTAATATCAATCCTTCAGTTACAAACTGTTTATACAGAAGTTCTCCTTTTTCTCTGTTATTCCAAATAGCTGAAAGCATACTTCGTAGCCCTTTGCCGACAAAAAAAAAATATGGTTCCCCCTAACTTTCTAAGACTGCACACATCTGCCTGTTAAAGCAATTATTATAACAAGAATCGAATTGAAAAAAAAGGTAAAAAATCGTTTCTTGAATCGCTACGAGGTTTTTAAGTGATTTTTGACTAATTTCAAGTCGAAAAACGGAACAAGAGTTTGGATGGTGAGTAATTCGGGAGAGATTTTCCTTAACTAAAGGAACTATTTCAACATGATCCCCTGTCTCTTCCTTCACTGGAGTCGCTGAGAATTGGGGGCAAATATTCTGATTGGTCTTCAAAGTTTCAAGCTTGAAATACTTTGGCTTTCTTCCTCAAAAAAGAACTACTCCAGCTTTCATCTTCTTGCTATTAGTAATTCTGTTTGATCTATTCCATTTGTTTTCTTTCAGTTTATTAGAATTCTAATATTCTCTTATCCATTTTTTTTTTCACTGAGCACGGATAGAAATTCTGGTACGCACAGGTCATGTTTTGAGTATTTTTTGTCTTTCTCTGGACTAAAACGGATTCCAGTCGAGTTAAATTGAACCACCCGAAAGTTAAGGCGATTTACGACCCTTTCAGCCAGGACGTACGACCTCAAAATATTTATCAGAAAACATCGTAACTGTTTTTGACTTGTTGCTGGCCCTTTGTTTTTTTTTTTGGGAGTACTCCGAGACAGTTATGGGCTTGGCTTCATTTACGTGGTTATGCATAAACTTGAAAGAGTTAAACTAACAACTATGCCCACATGTAACCAAAAAAAAAAAACAACTATGCCCACAACCACTCTCTGCACCAACTCATCATCACCGGCAGCGAGGAAAAACTGGCTTTCTGCGTCATTACAGTGTACTTCTCCTTCCTCCCCTGTTACCGCGTCGTCGTCTTTAAGCAGTCATTTTCTGCAAGTAGACAGGGTTGCCTTACTAATTGACAACGCAAATCCATTAATCAGCTTCTTCAAATCCACGCTGCTCTTCTTCATCACGGTCTAAACCACCATCCTATATTGAATTTCAAGCTCCAACGCTCTTACTCCTCCTTCGGCCGGCTTGACTACTCTGTTTCCCTTTTCGATCGAACTGATAACCCAAACATGTTCCTATGGACTGCCATTATAAATGCGCACACCCAATGTGGTCTTTCGGAGCAAGCCCTGGTCTATTACGTACAAATGCTGAGCCAATCTATCCAACCCAATCCCTTCACCTTCTCTTCTGTACTCAGAGGCTGTTCGCTGAAATCTTGCAGAGCTCTCCACTCGCAAGTAGTCAAATTCGATTTTGATTCTGATCTGTATATCACGACAGGGTTACTTGATGCTTATGCTCGAGGCGGCGATGTTGTGTCTGTAAAACAACTGTTTGATGCAATGGCCGAGAAGAGTTTGATTTCTTTGACGGCGATGCTTACTTGCTATGCAAAGCATGGTCAGATTCAGGAGGCTCGCTTGTTGTTCGAAGAAATGGAAGAGAAGGATGTGGTTTGTTGGAACGTGATGATTGATGGGTATTCCCAGCATGGGCACCCCAGAGAATCTTCATTGCTTTTTAGGCAAATGTTAGCAGCAAAAGTTAAGCCTAATGAAATCACTTTGCTGTCTGTTCTCTCTTCTTGTGGGCAGCTTGGAAGTATGGAGTCTGGTAGATGGCTCCATTCATACATTTGAGAACAACAATATTCAGATCAGTGTTCGTGTGGGTACGCTTGGAATTTATCAATTTAATGATCATGGGATACGCCACTCACGGATTTAGCCAATAAGTTTTTCGAACGTTTGACATAATGTGTAAAATAGGACTCCAACCCACCGTCATTACCTTCATCGCCATTTTGACTGCTTGTGGACATTCTGGTTTGGTCAGCAGAGGGTGGAGTATTTTCAATTCCATGAAGAATGAGTATGAGTTCGAACCGAAAATTGAACATTTTGGATGCCTGATAAATATTCTCGGCCGAGCCGGACAACTTCAAGAAGCCTACGACCTTTGTCAGGAACATGAAGATTGATCCAGACCCTGTCCTGTGGGGAACTTTGCTCTGGGCTTGTAGACTCCATAACGAAGTTTCTGTGGGTGAGGAAATTGCTGAGTTTCTTATGAGCCATGATCTAGCTAGTTCAGGGACGTATGTAATTCTTTCTAATATATATGCTGCTGCTGGCAACTGGGATGGTGTGGCAAAGGTTAGGTCATTGATGAAAGAAAGTGGAGTAAAGAGCCTGGCTGTAGCATGATTGAAGTGGACAATAAGGTTCATGAATTTCTTGCTGGGGATTTAAGACACCCAAAGAGCAAGGAAATATATTTGATGCCGGAGGAGATGAACAGATGGCTGGAGGCGAAGGGTTATACGCCACAGACGGACCTCGTTTTGCACGATTTAGGGGAGCGACAAAAGCAGCTCTCCCTGGGAGTTCACAGCGAGAGGCTTGCCTTGAAGGTAATTAAAATGACTCATCTGCTAAGCTGGAATTGATTTTGAATGAAAATAAAAATGGAGATAGAGATGGAGATAGAAATAAGAATGGAGATGGAGACGAGAATGGAAATGAATATAAATATAAAAAATGAAATGTCAAAAAATCAATTCCATAAAATTGAATACAATTCTATAGGTTACATCATCGAAATCATTTCTACCCATTTTAAATTTCATTTCAATTTTCACCTTCCAAAATGAATTCTATTTTCAATTTCACCATACCAAACATGATTTGAATCCCATTGCAATTCCACCAACTATTCAATATGGTCGGTGTAAATGAGGTGAATGATAATTATAAGATCTGACATATGGTCAGGAGAAGAATGTAGAAATGGGAGGGTTATTCTTATCATCTGTCTAGGGACGTGAAATGAATGACTTTCATATCTATATTAACAAATTTACTTTACATCATCATCGTTCATGACTCTGCAAATATTTATCACACGATGAATCACACAACTTTAATTAAATTAGGAGAATCGCATAAATTTATTTACATGCATGAAACACACAATACCAAATGTTTCAGACGAATCTGTACTTGTAAGCTTCCTTGTTGTGACTCATGCATTTATATTAATTGGATTATTTGAATTAATTAGATTAGGAAAGAAGGATAATGAAGAGTCTAAGGTTTACATTGCTCAAACCTTAGACTCTTCATTATATTTTTTTTCCTACAAAAGGGTACAAGCATTACATTGCTCAAACCTTAGACTCTTCATTATCTTAAAAAGATAATGAATTTTTAGATAATGAAGAGTCTAAGGTTTGAGTAATGTAATGCTTGTACCCTTTTGTAGTACCATACACCCAAAACACAGACAAGTCAGGCCAACAAAAACCATAGTACATTTCTAAAGATCAAGGTTCTAAATTGTTTCAAGAAATTGCGCTTTTAAAATTTAAATTATTTTAATCTTCATTATACTCGTAGTTAATGTTAATATGTAAAATACTCCTCTAATTGTAAGACTTATTTAACAAATACTCCCTTGACTATAATCGAGTAGAGAGGGATAAAATTGAAAAGATCACTTCTCAATTAGTTCCAACTTAAGTACGATATGAATATTTATTTTTTCAACCAAAATAAATCTGTACTGTACAAGTTAATCGACATTTGGTAATAGTCATTAATATATTTAATATTATAGTATTTGTTACATCTAATGGTTCGGATTCTCCGATAATGAAATGAATGTGGCCTATGATTTATCAGGGGATGCAGCTCGAGGCACCTTAGTTACTCCTTGCACATATATAAATGCCATAGCTAGGTACTCAATCCTTGGTCTCACACAGAAGAGCTCATGAATCAAGAATTAACGATGACCTCCCTCGTCTATTACTCTCTCATACTGCTTATTTCCCTCCTCTTAACTCTCAGGCTCCTCCTTCATAAAAGGAGGTTCAGAAACATTCCTCCGACGCCTCCTGGAATTCCGGTCATCGGAAACCTCCACCAACTGAAGAAACCACTCCACCACCAATTACATCGCCTTTCCGAACGCTATGGCAAAATGTTTTCCCTCTGGTTTGGCTCTCGTTTGATTGTGGTGGTCACATCGCTTTCTGCTGTTCAAGAATGCTTCACCGCTAACGACATTGCTTTGGCAAACCGGCCCCGTTTAATCAACGGAAAGTACATCGGTTACAACTACACCACCATATCGTTCACCAGCTACGGTGACCATTGGCGTAACCTCCGCCGCATCATGATGGTTGAGATCCTCTCGACACATCGTCTTAACCATTTCTTGGAAACCAGAACAGACGAGATGATGCGGCTCGTACGAAAGCTAGCCCAGGACACTTGCAAGGGCTTTGCGAAGGTGGAACTTAAATCCAGGTTTTTAGAGATGACGTTTAACATTATCACGAGAATGATATGTGGGAAAAGGTTATTGGGAGATGACATTGATGCGGCGGACGAGGAGGAGGCGAGGAAGTTTCATGCCATCTTAAAAGAGTTGCCGAAGCTAGGAGGGGCGAACAACGCCGGAGACTTCTTCCCCATATTGAGGTGGTTTGATTATGATAACTTGGAGAAGAAGCTCAAGGGTTTCTCCGAGAGAGTAGATGAGTTTTTGCAGGGAATCATTAATCAACATCGAAATGCAAGACATACAGAAAATACCATGGTTGATCATCTTTTGAGTTCACAGGAATCACATCCAGAGTACTACACGGATCAGATCATCAAGGGGCTGATGTTGGTAAGTAAAAGCTAATTAGGTTCCTTTTTGTTACCAGTTTGACGTCTTTTGCTTTGCTTACCAACGCAGTTTCTATTGAGCAAATGCGTGATAATTTCTTATAGATACTTGCAACCTTCGTTAAAAATTACTAGCTTATGGTAGCATTAACTGATATTAAGCATATGGACAAAGAGAATTTAATTTTAAGGAGTATTGGAAATCAATGGGGCTTGCAGTGTGCACTGGCCAGATAATACTGACCTAACTGGTCATGCTTGGTAATTAATTAGTAGTAGAATCAAGTTAGGGGGAAAAGTTATTGATCATATTGATTATTCAACTTGACAGGTTATGATTATGGCTGGAACAGAGACATCAGGTACGACTTTAGAGTGGTTAATGTCTTGTTTATTAAACAACCCTGAGGCGTTGGAAAAGGTACAAGAAGAAGTAGACAGACGTGCAGGACAAGAACGATTGATAGGAGAGAAAGACATTCCAAAACTGCCATACCTGCAAAACGTCGTCTCTGAAACATTCCGGTTGTATCCTGCGGCTCCATTGTTGGTTCCTCGTGAGGTTTCAAAAGATTGCACCATTGGAGGATATAATGTGCCGCGTGACACTATAGTGTTGGTTAATGCCTGGGCCATCCACAGAGATCCTCAGCTGTGGAGCGATCCAGCAAGTTTCAAGCCTGAAAGGTTTGAGAAAGAAGGCGAAGCTGACAAGTTAATTGTGTTTGGAATGGGGAGAAGAGCATGCCCTGGAGCAGGCTTAGCTCAGCGAACGATGGGCGTCACCTTGGGCTGGTTGCTTCAATGCTTTCAATGGAAGAGGACAAGTGAGGAACTGATTGATATGACAGAAGGATCAGGAATCAACATGTCAAAGGTTGTTCCCTTAGAGGCTATGTGTAAAGCACGTCGTCCCACCATCGACCTTTTGCTTTCGAGAAGCGTCGCTAATTAAGGATTATGTCGTAGGACATATGAATGGGAATGTCCATATGCACAATCCCTACTAATTAATGAAACTACAATAAGCGGCAATAGTAAGCATTAAGTTTTCAATGTTTGTTTTTGTTAATTACAAATGCATGGGCTTTAATTTTTTTGATCTAGCTTCTTATATTTCATGTCATGTAATGAAATTACTCCTTGGAGATTTTATTATTGACGACCTGGGCTATGAACTAATATTACTACCCTATTTGATTCGCGGCCTCTAGTCATCTCAAGACCCAATAAAAAATTATCTAAAACAAATGCAATATAGTGCATAAATCTTATGATCGTTCTCTTATCAAGAAACTTTTATTTTAAATCCATAAATTAAACTAAGTGCTAAAATTATGGTTAGAAGGAAGAGGTTTTTATGAAATTGATTTTCTTTACTACAACCAAATGCAAAATAAATTTAAACTACAACTAATACTTTTTGGATTTTTTCGGGAATGATGAATACCCTTTGTGATAAAGATGTGACATCTTCGCTCAATAATAATTGTGGGAGTTGAAAAATTCATTAAACTTTTAGAAAAATCTCAAGTTAACAATCAAGTCTAATATTTTCAATCGGTAATAGTTCCTACGAACATAGCTAACTATAACTTATTGAGATATTTTTAAAAACCGTTTAATGCACAATTAAAATCTGAATAATACAAAATGAGTCTTTTCAGAATAAAATGCTAAATAACCATTCTAAAGTATCAAATAATTATATTAACTAGAAAATAACACGCTACGAGGCCTCTCCATTTCTGCGTTTTGTGTGGTGCGATGGTGACGGCTGCGTGATGAAAACAGATCAGGTCCCTCTCCCCTGGCGGCTCGTCCGTATATCGAAAGGTGTGCTCTCCTTCGTGGCTCCTCTCTTTTTCTCCGTTCAATGGCCTCGTCGTCTCTCCCTACAGCGACTGTGAGAGTATGGGAATAGTGGATGGCTGAATGGCGTCGGTGGTGTGGTCCAGAGAATGGGAGTAGCAGTGTGAATAGGAGGTTGAATGGATGACGACGGCGTGGTGAAGGTTTTGCTCCGGAGTGGAGGTTGCGGCTGCTGTAGAGAGATTGAGTGAGCTGTGGTTTGGAGAAGAGATGAGGGCTTCGGCGGCGTCAGTGTGTGTATCGTGCGTGGGCGTCTGGTTCAGAGTCTCTCTGTCGCCGCTCGTGGTCTTGCTCAGGAATGGAGGTGGAGGCTCCAGGTCTGGCGTGTGATGGCGTGGCTCTTCTTGTTTGTGGGAATGAGGGAATTCAAAGAAAATAAGGTTCCCCTTTGAATCGTCAATTTGGAT
>JANTPZ010006400.1:0-11472 GCA_025593235.1 Vachellia pachyceras | reverse complement strand
GATTCAAGAGATACAGATAGGCATCGTGAAAAAGATAGGGACAAGGAACGAGGTGGAGATAGGGAGCGGGATAGATATAGAGGAAGAGATTCAGATCGTGAAAGGTCACGGGAGTGGAATGGTAGGTTTTATCGAGATGGAGGAAGAGAGACAGATTCTAGGTCAAGAAATGGAAGAGACAGAAGCAGAGACAGGCACCGTGATCGGAGCAGGTCACGCTCTCCTGCTAGGCAGAGCTACAAACGCTCTTCATGAAGTCCAGTTCACTCAAATTAGTGGAATTTCTTGATAGATAACTGAATTTGAATTTGAAATGAGGTAGATCTTAATATCCAAGACTTCTATAAATATGTTTGTTTTGGCATCTAGTTTTCTCGTAATCAGGGGTGAATTTTTTTTCCCATCTCAGAGCTTTGTTGAGACAATACAAAATCCTTTCATCAAAATTATTTATGGAGAAATGGGTTGAGGTAGGTAAATTACTGTTTTAATTTGAGCTTTTATGATATATCTGAAACATTGCATAATCTCTCTTTGCTCTCGCATTCTCCGGAGACGCTTCAATTTAATATCGTATCTCGCATATTTAAGATGTCAGCTGAATTACATGCATGATTGCCATTGCTGCTGAGAGATGGTTTTCTCTTTTTCTGAGGTGACAAGTGAACTTTATACCATAAGAGGAATTTATCTTAGAAATTTATGTATCCTTTTCTTTTTGTGTACTTTTTTACTCTTTAAGGTGATATAAATTAACAGAAAGGTTTTGCAAATGCTGCCTAGTCTGGCTTGCATTTGAAATTGATATACATTCCATAGGTACCTGTTACAAGTAAATTTACTGCATCTATTGTCAGTTATCTACCTTTCAGAATCATGCTAGTAGTATATTTGGTGTTATCGTAATAAATGAATTATTCTTTCCTCCCTTCACTGCCTGTGTCTTTCTAAATATTGTTTTGTGGATGGGCCAAGATTTCTGTATCATATCTACGATTTCTAGATCATGTTTACGCATGAATAAGCCATTGTTTTGACCTGTTTGTCCAAAATCTGAATGATAACTATAGTGTTTGTCTCAGCTAAGTTAATGAATTGATCTACTGAGTGCTTTGAATCAAAGATGAGTACGTAGAGGCCCGCGTATTTAACTGTTTTTGCTGGGTGACTCTAGCAGAAAGGTTGTCATGTGGATGAAAATTAATCGGTGTACAGAGATGCAGGGTATCTCCTTTTGTGAACAAAAATCAAACCTGTAAATGTTTGAGTGCCTGGAGGTAACTGGTTTTCGTATTTGGATGATAGTATTTAATTTGGTTGACAGGAACGCCATTGATGGTTAGATTGTTTCTGTTAGTGACGTGTGCAGGAAAATTAACCTACAACATTCTGCGTTTTGGAAGAAACAAGGTAGAAGGAAAATTAATCTCATTATTTAAGTTTTGGATAAAATAGTGTGTACTCTTATTTGGAAACTGGTAGACTCCTAAATCCTTGATAAACAAAGCATATTTTGCCTTTCCTTATCTTAAGCTTGTAAATGTGGACTAGATAGAGCAGTGACTGATTCTGGGATGCCCAAATTTGCTTGGCGGGTTTTTCATTCTTTATATATTTTAATGTTCATTTGTCAGAACATATGATACAATTTTTACCCAGGAATAGCAATTCCATTGTTAGAGATTTTCTGTTAATTTGAAATAAATGATACGTAAAATGCATAAAAAGCAATAGCGAGAGAACAGATCAAACAGTTATATGGTGATGGGAATGCTGAGAATGACTATCCTTAAACGGTTTGCTATTCTTTTACCATGTAGTGCTGCAAGGAAGAGCTCGTATTACTCAACAGTTTATTTTCTTGAAAATTTTAATAATTCTTTAAAAATTTGGTTGTTGATAGATTATAGTAGTGCCCATTTATGTATCTGGAGATTTAATAATTTCATTTTGTGGAATTAGATTTGTTGTTGTAACAAACATTATTTTATCCGGATCTTTTTATTAGCTTCAATTTTTTAAATGGGATCTTTTTTTTTAACACACTAAAGTTTGGATATGTTTCAACATGTGATGAATATTTTTTTCATTTTTTTATTTCAATTGATGACATTTTTTTCATTTTCTTTCTGTACCCATTCTCATCTATTTTTTCACTTATTCTCCCAACTCCCACCTTCATGTTTTGGAAAAATAAATTATATTTTATATATTTATTGTTGTGTAATTTAATTGTATGAAGTTTATAAAAGGGATAAGAGGAAGTATTCGATAAACCAATGGAAGGATATACAACGCCCTCTGTCAGTATAAATGTTCCTTTTGAAAAATTAATCTCTTGAGCACATTCGGAATTGTTCTGAGTTTTAAATTTCAAAAGTTTTAGGAACTGAAATTAATTTTTGTTTTTAATTTTTAGTTTTAGGTTTTTTTATTTTCAATTTTAAAAATGTGTTGTGAATTAGAAATCTTAAATTTTTAACAAAATATGGAATTAAAACCTTTAAAATATATAAAAAGGTTTATCGCATAAACTAGCTTACTTCGTGGATCATCATCTTCATGGAAACCAAACAAATATCTGTGAGTCCATTCCATGATTGCAGGCACGGGTCGGAGTGAAACAAGCTGGCTCCAAATCCAATTCAAACTGTGTGAAGCATCTTCGAACGCAAATCCATACCGGTAATCAGAAGGAGAGAAATCTTCATGGAAATTGGAATATGAGGGGGAAAAGGATGTATTGTGAATGCTAAGCCATGGAGTAATACAATTTGAATGATAGAAATGCTTGCACGGTAACTCCTTCACTTCCATATCGATCTCGAACTCGTCTTTGCAAATCGCGCTATTCGGATCGCTTGCCGATTGTGTTTCTGTCAGGTTCACCGTCGGCAACCCTTCGATGGCGGAATCTGCTACCAGAGGCCCCTGTTCTCGTCGATGGCTCCCGGAATCTGTCTTTGTGGACGAGTTGGTCTTACAAATCGGAGTGTGATCCATGCATAAGGATTCGGTCCTTTTTCGGTCTCTTCAATCCATTGAAATGTTCCATTTTGATCCAATTGAGGAGTGTTTCGCTCTCTCATATATTGATCTAGAATAAGAGCCAATTCGTTCATCATTTGAGCGGCGGGTGAAGGCTGTAAATTAGGCAGAGGATTATCCATGAGAAGCCTGGTTGGCCTGGCGATATCGAGTTCGAGGTGTAATTGATGGGAGCAAAAGGTGAAGGTTGAAATTGATGCCTAATAATTTTTTTAAAAATTGATCAAAATCTCAAAACCCTTTTTAGTGATTTACTGACAAGTCATAATTTTTCATGTACTTAGAGTTAGAGAGAATAACTCTGATGCTGACCACCTGGCTAAATTAGCTCACGAGAGAATAGGGAATTTTTGTATCTTCCGTCAATCACTAGCTTCTTGGGATGGAGTTGGTAGTGACCTAGTTTAGGGTGCCTTTTGCTTTTGTGTGTGCGCGCGCAATTGTTATTCAGTTTTTATATTAAAAAAATATTGATAAAATCTGTTTTAAAATAGTATTAAAAATTAACTCCACCCTATTTAAGCTGAACATGTTTTGTTTTCAAAATTACATTTTAAAATAAAAAAACTGAAAAATCAGAACCATCCCTAACGGGCCTTTAATTTTTCAAGTGATGATTCACTTATAATCTCAACTATGGCACAATCAAATTTAATCTCTCCGCGTATAACTCTGTCTGTCATCTATTCCCATTTAATAAATTAATCATTATTATATATAATTTACTTTGAGTCATCAATTTATTATACAAAAAAACTTTAAATAGCACGGTCAAAATTTAGGAATTGAGTTTTATGGAGATATAATTAAGAAGTTAGGTTACAAGTAAGATAAAATTTGAAAGATTAAAAGATTAATTTTTCATATACATTTTTATATTAGGATTAATCCTTTCTAATGGAGCAAAAAATAAGCACTAATATGGACGCCTGCTAAGATTATTTATCTTTACACATTTAACATGAACAAATGTCTCCCAGGCATAATATTCCCAGCTGTGAAAGATCTTATATCTTTTATTTTTATATTTAGTTTTTGGCCTGAAAAATATCAATTTTTATAATCAGAAAAGCAATATATTAACTATTTCGTCGCATAAAAATGTGCGTTTTTAAAGGTTAACCTGAACATCTGATGTTCGAAGAGCTCACTTGGTAACCACCACCAGTATAATAGCATAGTCTTCTTCACAAGTGTGTTGAAATTTAGGATAACCGATGTAGTTTCATTGTTAGACTCGGCTCATCAAAGATCATAATGCTTTTTCTTAATCATCGATTCAAGCTCACCTAAATTTTGATTTGGGACAACTTAGTTCCTATAAAAGTTTGTCAGTGTGATTCCAATTCAACAGATTACATAGGCTTATGGCTCGCTTGGTACATAGAATTCATTTTGATGTATATGGATATAGATATAGAACTGAAAATGGATATGAAAATGCAGTTTAAAAGTATGTTTGGTATGTCATGGAAATGAGATATGAATTTTTACATGAAAAGACCTAAAAGCCCTTCAAAATTCAAAAAAATATTTTCTTTTTATTTTTTGTAGAGTTAAAATGAATTTCATGCATTTTTGTTCAATTCCACACATTACCTCATGGAATTGATTTCCATGCATTTTGATTGAATTGGCTTCCATACATGGAAGCCAATTCCATGGTACCAAACAAGATCTATCATGGAACTGATTTCCTTTTGCATATCTACCCACCTCAATTCTATGTACCAAACAAGCCATTAGTTATTTAAGTGGAAGTTGAATCGATATGTCATGAACTAGATTAGATTTTTTTCCATTTAACAAATAAATTAATAACATGCAACAACAGAAAACAAATCAGATCGTATGGTTGCTTGAGCATTATTTATACTGCATTTATTTGCAGTCAAGCTAGTAAATGTGGAGATAACTGAAGAAAGTGGATAAGATCTAGTAATAAACCCCACACAATTTCCACAAGAAAGGAAGAAAGAGAGAAAATAATGTGCTTGTTTGGTAAAGCTTATATAATATCCAAAAGCACATTCAATAGTGTTTTTCCGCAAAATGAGATATTTACCTCGACTTGCGTAAAAGTACTTCTCTATCATGTTCCCAAACGGGCACATTATGATTTGCAAGAGAACCAGGAGGGTGGCTCTTCACCGTCGTCCCTCCATCTTCACCTTCGCCACTCCTACCAGCTTATTCCTCAACAGCCACAAATTCTCTCCTTACACTTGTATCATCTTGGATATCAATGCAAATTTTTTTTTTTTCGTAAACTTTTCATTCAAGAACAATGCTACCAAGAAATTTTTTTGGGTCAAAGATTGCAAAGTGTTAAAATTGAATAATGTTACCCTTTACTATTAAAAATGCATTATCAAATTTTTAACTTTCAACATTGACTTCTAACATGATGGGGGTACTAATACTACGTTTTGTAACTTCCAGAATGATGTTAAATAAAAAACTTTCGAAACAATATTGATGTTATGTAGAAATTTTTGAAACTAATTTACAACTTAACCCATATATTAGTACAAAATACAACACAAGTTACACTGTTTATAAGTTACTAGTGGTTTGACTTTTTGCAAGCTTCAGTTCATGCATGGGAACCCACATAGCTATGAATTAAATCTTCTACATTTGTGCCTTAATCATACATTCGAAGAAAAATAATATAGAGAATGGCGTTGAATATAATTACATTTATCTTTCCTACATCTCTCTAAACGTACCGTATACATTCATATTAATGAATGTAGATAATCCAAATTACATGGTTCGATAGTATGGGTATTTACTAAAGAAAAAGCATTATTTCAAAATACCAGACATAATTTATCAGCAAGGACTACAGTTAAGGTGTATGAAGCAAAATAAGATTAATACTCGTAATGACGCCGACCAATATTTATGAATAACAAATATATTATTTGGAAGGAATAAGCTTCACTCTGTAGTATGAAAACCAAATAAGTCCCAGAAAAAGTGCACTGTAAGTAAAACGCCTCAATAGACTAATATACAATATATACTATGCCTACTCTGTCATATTGTATGCTTTTTGGTTCACTGATTGCAAATGCAAAACGAAAATACATGAAGGGGGATCCTCAAGGTCAACAATGTCCTCTGCAAAGGCAATAGCAGGGTGGGTAGGGAAAAAGGGTGGAAGAACAAAACTTGCAAGGAGTGTGATGAGAGAAACCAAATTGAATCCAACAGTTGATGCATTTCAGAGTGACATAAAAATATTTGTGGTTCACTGATTGATGCATTTACACTCGTTTTTGTTCCTTTGTTTTTTCATCTCTCCCCCAGGTGTATGATACGCAGTTACTTTTATAACTGCAGAGGATCCATGTCACATGAGAAACATTCATGAATCTAAATTCACACGCCGTATCTTGCATATAAGATTGGCAGTTGACATATCAAGCTGGTTTCCTGAATCTGCCTTCAAAAGATCTTTTAGCTGATCTCTGGAGGTAGAAAGACAAGTTTGGAATGTGGCAAGAACTGGGGGTATTGGCATTGACAGAGCAGAAAGCACATTACTGAGATACTCAATGTCAACTGATAGCTGCTGGGCTCCACGATCAGAAATGTACTGAATCCCACGCAACTGCTCTATGTAAAGAGCTGTTGCACCCTCAGCAACCTAAATACATCATGAAAAATTTAGGAAAAAACAATTCATGTGCGCATACAGCATAGACAATGAGTAAAGAACATCATATGCCATTTTTTGGAATAATTTAATCTCTAACACACCAAACCTTTTCTGGTTACAGTAAGTTGGTTACCTTGAACATCCATTCAGTTGCGAAAAACTGAGCTTCCTCACTGGTGTCACTGTTAGAGATGCCCTCAGCAAGTGGCTCCAACTGTTGGGGTAAAGTAAGGAGATATTCACCAACACTGGTCACATAGGATTGTGGGTATGCACTGAAGGTAGGAAGAGGAAAAGCACTTTGTTCCTCCACTGAAGACCATATTGGTAAACGGGACACATCACTGAGCCGTTGCCGAACCTTAGATATGAGAACATCATATACAAGTTCATTAACTGTATATGCAAATGCTGCGACTCTCTGAGAAGCAAGGGGAAGTGCATGGAATCGGGGATCCTTAGACTGCAGGAAACCATGACAAAAGTTAAGGGAGTGTCATAAAGGAAAAATTGACGTTTCAGAAAGAGAAACAGTTGTCAAAGTAAATAACCCCAGAAGCCCATCTGATCTTTGATAACAATGCATTTAGAATAGGAGTGAGTTGCATTTTATTGCTTTTTTAGGACTAGGTCATTTCAGTTTGAAAATCATTCACATAAAATATTTCACAAAACTTGCAATTAAAATATAAAATTATAAATAAATTTATCACTGAAAATTCTATTGTATATTTTTCTTTTCACTCCTTAGGAAAAAAGAATATCTTCAGTTTGTGTGTGTAGGTGTGTGTGTCATATCTTATCACTTTTATTTAATGCAAACGCAGAAGCAGAGACGGAGGAGACTGAGATGGAACTCTTGCTACTTCTCAAATGTAATCCATTTTTGGGGGACAAGGGAGAACAAGAGCCATCAAGAAGTTAAATTCTGACCATGTCTCAAATTCCAACACAATCCAGTGAGGACGGGAGAAGAGAATGAGCGAAGCTTAAAAGAATGGAAGAGAAATCAGCACAATTATGTTTTTAACGTCCTGCTACTTCCCATATTAAAAAATATATCCCTACTGTTTCTTGCTATTCTCAGCTTAACAGAGCTTTCTACATTTAAGAAAAAAAGAAGCTGACACTAAAGCTAACCTAATATATACCTGATTCAAAAGGTTAAAGAGCTTCTTAGCCTTTTCAGGCACGTCAACCAGCCGAAGAGATGCCACATCCAAGGCAGCCCTTCCACCTAAACCATCTTCAGTGCCACTTGTAATCTGGTTTTGGTCTATACTTGAACCAAATACTGATAGTGAAAGACTTGTGCTCAATCTAGCAAGAGTAGCTCTCAAAGACGCTTCAAAGACAGAAGCTCTGCTTGTCAAACTATCTGCAACTGTGAGGATTTGCAAGGCCCCTTGGACGATTGACCACTCCTCTTCATTTGAGATCAAATCAACTCTCCGAGTGTTTTGGTTTCCATCTTTCTTATCCATCTCCCGCTTTGAAGAACCATCACCAATGTTATCCACACCACAAACAGTTCTCAGTGATTTGAGGGTTTCTTGCAGAATGGAGATGTATTGTAGCATTACATCATCAAGAGCAAGAATTAGTTCATCAGCCTCAGAACCCCCAGTGAAGCTGATGCATCTTTCAACAGCTGCTTCAAGAAGCACAATAACTTGGGGAATTGACTCCTCCATCCTTCGCACTGTTTCACTGAGTTCAACTCCCTGCGCTCCCACACCTCGAATAACAGCTCCTCTTAAATCTACTCCCGCAGTTTCAGAAGAAAGGATGGCACGCTCCATTTGTCCATACCTGTAAAGCATGCCAATGATGCAATGAGAGACTATAAAGCAGGGATAATTCTCAGAATTGATAAAGGAGGCCAAAAAGAGATCACAAAGGCAAACAAAATAATAAAATAAATGAACATGGTCAAACAGAAAGAACACCTGAACAACTGATCCCCCCCATTCACAACACACACATACATGCACACATTTGATGAAAGGGAATAATTAAACTAGAATACCAATTCCTTTTCCTTAATTTTCTATTCCATTTTCCTTCTCCCTTTTTTCTATTTCTATGGAAAGGGAAATCATGAAACATGAAATCAAGACTCTCCAACTCAGGTGCTCCATTATAATTTAGCTAAATCACAAGTAGCATTAACAGGAAAATTTCTCATTTACCATTTAACCAGACTGCAATTTCTTACCTCCGTTTGAATGATTCATATGGCAGGTAGACAGCTTTTAATACATCCATCAACACCTGAAGATCAGAATCAGAAAATAAGTGTTGAATATTCCTAGCAAAGGTTCCTGTTGTATTGTGTAATTCAATCAAGGCCTCTAGATGCTTTGTCTGAATCTTGATACCCTTCTGCATATCTCCAGATAAAATATCTAACAACCCTAAAACACAAAAAAAGGTATGAAGATTATTACAAGTCATGAAGCAAAACATCAAAACATTAGAGTCAACACAAAGCAACATAGTTAACCCTGAAAGCACCCCAAAAAAAATTAGAAGACATCTTTTGTAATAGTTACACATGTGAACACACACGCATATGCATGTATGCATGCGTGTGTGTCTTTCTGTCTGTGTATGAATTACAAGATATCTAAACTTAAAACAGCTTTCGTCAAGAATAATATACTATAAATAAGATTGGAAAAGCTGCTTGGAGATAGCAATGAAAACTAAAGGAAGGCAAGCCTCATTTGGTGCAGATAGCAAAAGGATCCAGGAACTTAGGCCTAGGACCAACAAAATTATAGTCGGTCAGCAGCCTTCCTCTGCAATCCTGTTTATAGACAGAAAACAACTAACAGACTAACTAATTGCTGGCTATAACAACTACGATCCAAATGATCCTTAAACATACTAAAAAGGCCTAATAGTACTCTCCTCCTTCAAATGTGGCAGATAAGATAAAGTCATATATATGTGCGGCCCAATCAATAGTTCAAGTCACACACTCCCATAATGCATTTTTTCTTTGAAGAATTCCCTTCCCGTGTCTGTCAAATAAATAATAAAAGAAGGACTCTTGTTCTCAAGGATCATGTACATCAATTAACTCTGGATGAACCCTCTCAAAGTCATACAACAAATTTAACATGCATTTTCATCACGAAGATCTTTCCACCTGATCAAAATATATATCAACAAATATTTAAGTACATGGTTAAACTCGGTTCCCATGTTTTTTCTGATGGATAAATATACAGATTGAAATAACCTTTTGCCAATGCCTTTGTTTCTGGAACAGCATCACCAACAGCAAGGTTGATATTAGATATGAAACTGGAACCTATAGCTGTCATAGTCTCACATAGCAACTTTGGAACGAGAATTTTATAATCTTCTGGAAAAGCAAGCATACACCTGCAAGAAACAGTTAGACAAAAGCACCTTTTCAATATCTCAGGTATGAAAATTTAATTAGTATCCTTGAACCAAATCCTCGAATGAACTTGTATAAGTAACTCATCATCAACTTCACATAAAAATGAAATAACTTTCCTACAATTTTAAGGAAATCCTAAGCCAAAAAAAGCCTTAATCCTACTAAAATACTGCCATGAAATAATATTCCATATTTCAACAATCTTAATCTTATAATGATTTGGCATCTCATACTGCATTAACAGAAATATCAGCAATATGAAACTCAAAACGGAAGAAATTTTTAAAAGCTTCAATAGAATGTCAGCATATTGAATTTGATTATTATATGTTTTAGGACCATAATAGTTGGCGTAAGAGATATTTAAAAAGTCCACTATAGGCATTTTCCTTATAGGTAAAGCTTTTAAGATGTACAGATGATCAGAATTTGAGTCTTGTCAACCCCATTCACTTGAGTTAATCTTTGGATGAAGGCTTCCAATGAGGGGCAAGTTAAATATTAATAGAATCAATATTGAGCCTTCTCCAAAAAACGTAAGCTTTTGGAATAAAGCATCAATTGAAGATTTACTAATTACCCATCCTAAGCAAAGCACATTATTTCTTTCTAAGTTAATATTTAGGCTTTCCAGAGATGAGCTCAGTTTACAAGGACTCGATGCATTTAGAAGCAGCATGATGACAGAAATTCTAACAAGATATCTACTGTTTTAATGGGATAGACTTCTTTTATAGACTCCCTTTTAGACAAAGCACATGGTGTTCCAGGGGATCTTAATTTGTTGAATATGTGATTGCAAAGATCTCTAGAGCTAATGCATCTCTTTTTCTTCCTTGGTATTGCATCGTGGCTGTTTTATGAAGATTTCTATCCTAAAACTTGTTTTCTCCTCTATTAATAAAATTTCTCATTTTACTATAACCACAGGGAGCATTTTTAAATCACGGCAAAAAAGAAATATCAAAGGTTGTCAAGGTCAGAAAAATGATATATGCATATGAAACTCAAAACATAGACAGACCCGGTAAGTAACAGTAACAAAAAAATCAAAGTTGACAGTATAAATGATACCATTTCCATTCTTGTTCAAGGTAAAGTAATAGCTCATCATAGAAGCTTGGCAACCAGCTTGAAAATGATATTGAAGGTGCAACTGAATGAACATCACCACCACTTGCTAGTCTCTCATTTTCATGCTTCTCATTTGCAGACTTACTAGCTCGTTGTCTTGAGTCGAAGTCTTCCCAAAGTTTGGTTATTGGTTTAAGGTGAACCTTTGTGTATTGTGATTCCAGAGACTTAAACCTTCCAATCCGAATGAGAATTCCCCGCA